>JASVER010000065.1:3405182-3554606 GCA_030449065.1 Oceanodroma leucorhoa
GGGGCTCGGGGCGCCGCGGCCGCACCTGGGCGGGGAGCCGGCCCGCGCCGGGGCCAGACAAAGGCGGGCAGGGCAGGGCAGCGCCGGGGCCGGCCCCGCCGCGCTCCCCCCGCCGGCACATGCCTCCCCCGCGGGACCGGACACGCGTGCCCCCCGCCCCGCCGGTGCGCAGGCGGCAGCGGGCGCTCCCCGGCCCTCCCGGCGGCTGCGGTGCCCRCCCTGCGGCGGGGCAGGGGCCGGCGGTGGCGGGTGACCAGCTCGGCCGGCCAGGCCTGCTGTTCTYCCGAGTCATACCCCTCAGAACGCTTATCCTTGTAACGGAGGGAGCCGCGGTCATATGCGAGCACGGAGCAGACATTACCCCAGGCCAGCATCATCCAGCAATCCCTCATGGAAGCAGGGAGCGGTTGTGAAACCCGACAGGAGGAGCAAGGCCTGCCGTGAAGAACAAGAAACACAGTACCTTCCAAAGGAGGTATGAAGGGATAGCCTGGCACCATACCATCATTGCATTGCGTGTTCCGCCGCGAAACGTGTAATGACAGTGCTCCGGTGGAGCTGATTCATCAGCAGTGTCTCTAGCCCATCGCCTGACATTTTGAGATGCCTTTTCTACAGTGACAATAGCAATTGAAGAAGCTGGTATGGTGGAAACTGGGTGTCAATAGCTTCCTCCTGAGAAGAGCATCCAGCCATACGATGCAAGGCTGTGTTTCTTCAAACATCTTTTTAGCTAGCTGAAGAAAGAAGCCTCTTCTAGGCACTGCAGCACCAGCCACGCTCCCCACCGAATAATTGTCCAAGTTACTTTTTCTACCATCTCAACCTCCCACCCGCAACAGGGAGGCACGAACATGCACAACAGCTTCTGCTTTCCAGTGTTTTTGACATTCGCAGCAACCGAGCTGTCATAGAGACAACCCCAAACAACGCACAACTGCTCAGGTCAAGAGACTCTTTATTCAGAGAAGCCACAGCAACACTGCCCGGTGCAAGGCAATGTTTAATTTAAACCCAAGGGTACAAGGCTTTCCCGTGTCACACTTTAGAACTCCACCCCTAAAAGATGAACCCCTGGAACAGTCTACAACAAAACAACAGCACCACCACCGTATTAGTCCTAGACAATGTTGTCTTGAAACCAACCATTCTGTTACAGATGCAAATGGCTTTAATGCCATCCTACTCTGGCAGAGACTTCACAAACCATTTACATTAAATAGTTTACAAACAAATTAGCAATACAAATTTATGCATTTCTTTTAAAAACCAGAAAAGGACATCTGCTGGTACCATGGAATAGAGAAGAGAGAGGAAGGGGAAAAAAAGGAAACCAGATGATCACTGACCACAAGTTTGAAAACCCTAATTAGAAGGTTTACAAGTATTTACATCTCTTAAGGGTCCTTCAAGCTATACATCCTACACAACAAAATCTTCCAAATTAGACACTTAAGACTGAGAGACAGTTATCTCTACTCCACAAAACATTCAGAGCAGTTTCTAATTGTATGTACTGTTCAAGATGTTCATAARTGATCTATAAAAAGGGACGAACAGAGGTGTTAACAGTTTGCAGATGACACAATTARTCAGGGTAGCAAGAAAAAAAGAAAAAAAGGATTGACTGAACGAGCTTACAACATGTCAAGTGAATTTCAGCTGTAAATTTATCACCTAAGACACAGTGATGCACAAGAGCGAAACAACTTTTAACATTACACTATTAAATGGGAACAAGACCTTACTGTTTTAACAGACAAGGGTATGGGAGCATCAGCTCCGGTGTGGCAGACCAGGTTTTCYGACGTAAAGGCCCAGATTCCATAACCAGCCCGTATCCAGGAAAGGACAAGAGCCAGCGTGGAAGTTGTGTCCCACCAAATACAAGTCATACGCGTACGAGAATCAGGAATGACATTCCAACACCATGCATTCACTTTGATATTAGAATATCAAACAAAGAAGGCTCGCACCAGTACAGATTTAAAGCAGTCTGACTAACTCTGATTTCCCATGCTTCTGAAATCCAAGTTTCATTTATTTTTGTGCAGGTGTCACATAAATAATTTTTTCCATAGCAGGCCCCGWAGTTAATGTTCCCAACTTTGTATTCTTGAGAGTTACCTTCAATATCTACAACAATTTGTTTAGAACCAGTTTGTTGTACTTGAAGGCTATTTTTTATTGATTCTGCTTTGATATATCCCTCCCTCTATGTTGCTTAGAAAGTTTAACCCTATTGCAACTCTTGAAGTGGGGAAAAGAATAAAAAAAAAAAAGAGGTGCATCTATACATTTTAAATAGGGGAAAGCTACCAAAACAGCAAAATTTAAAGAAAGGCCAAGCCTGAGGCAAGAAAGTCAAACTAAATTACAATTTTTTCACAATCAACTGATCTGATATTGGACACCAAAGAGTTCAAAACTATAAGGGCAACTTGCATCCAATCATTCTTCTTTCTGACTTGACTTAATAATAGATTTTTATGAGTAGCCTTTTAGAATACTTCAGTATTTGAGAGTCTCAGCATTTGAAAATATGCACCTTTACAGTTTAAAACTAATACATGTGTTCACTGAAAGTCTATAGCAATGCTTTCTCTGATACATGAGTAATAAATAAGGAAGGTCTCCCACAGCTGATAGCCCAAAATCCCAACTACTCATCCCCTCCTCATCTGCAGAAGGCAGCTTTAACAGCACTGCCATTTAGCAGAAGTACTGGAAGGTGCAACACTAAACTCAAAATAATATATCAGCAAAAAAGGAAAACTGCAGAATAATTAGATAGATGATACACACCAAAAACAAATCAGAACACTGGAGCAGATGAGTTTGTGTTTTGGTTTGGGGKTTTTTTTTGTTTGAATTTGATTTTTAGAACAGAGCCCAGGTCAGTTTAAGCTGAACAGAAGTTTCATTCCTCAGCCTCTGCTACACGAAACTTCGGGTCTCTCACTGACAGAGGTCCAAATTCAGCAGGAAAAGCCCCTACACGCCAACTCAAAAGCTACTGTCTTAGGAATCACAAGACTCTGACTCAGAAACAGAATCAAATTAAACAGAAGRGGAGGGGGGAAACATGGCACCCACGTTCCTGTCCAGACCCTCTTCACACACACTAGAGAAGGTTCAATAGGAAGCACCTCCTGGTGAGGGACCCTGGAGATCCAAGACTAACACCTGCGCCCGACAACAGAGCTGTAGAAATGGAGATGAGCTCATGCCTTTCGCTTTAAGATTAGAATCACCCCAGGGAACATTTTCCTCAAGTTTAGAGGGGAAACCAATCCTGCACGCAGCCTCCTGACACGCACGCTCGGGGGACAGAAGATGCCAGGTCCGTGTCTCCCTCGAGAAGCGTTAGGCAGGGGCCGAGCCCGGCTCCCTCACCGGCCCCCGGGCCCACCCTGCCGGCCGCCTCCCAGCCAAGGCCCCGGCAGCTCCCAACCGCGCCTGGGCCCACAGTGATCACACGACGGAGGCGACCGCGGCGGAGCAGCCCGGGCCGCGGCTCCCTGCAGGCCCCGACACCCCCGGCTCCGCGGCGGCCTAGGCGAGCGGCGCCCCTTAAACCCCTACAGCGCCGTGCGCTACAGGCCGCAGCCTCCCACCGTTAGCGGTCGCGGCCCCCGCAGCCACGGGAGCGGCTCCAGGCCAAGCTCGCGGGCCCGGCTCGTTCCCGTGGAGGGATGTCAGCGCCGCTCAGGGCCGCGCCTCCGCCCGGTCCCCAGGTGAGRCGGGGGAGGCTCAGGCCCGGCGGCGGCGGCAGGCCTACCCCACCCCCTGCGGGCCCGGGGAGCCGTGGCGGGCGGGGGAAGGGGCCGCGCCCCCACCGGGGAAGGGACGACGACGGCGACTCTCACCTGGGCCCCGGCGGGTCGGGCGCGGCGAGCGTCCGGCCGCTCCTCAGCGGGGTTTGAAATCACTAACACCGCCCGCACCTCCCAGTGTCCTCAGYGCCCATTGGCCGGCGCCGGCCCCGCCCACGCCCGCACTCGCGYATTTTATTGGTCCGTTTGAATCCGGCAGCGGCGAGGCGTGCTCCGCGCTTTTGCTGAGGCGGCGGCTGCCGGGCGCTACCGGCACCGCCAGCCCGGCCGGGGGGGGCGGCCTCCAGTGGCACCGGCCCGGCCCGGCCCCGCCCCGCCCCGCTCGATAACCACCGAGACGGGCCGGGCCCCGCGCTGCCGCGGGGAGACTCGGGGCAGCCGCCGTGGCCCCGGTGAGGGCGTGGGGCGGCTGCGGGGCCCGCCCCGCCCGGAGCGGCGCTTGGCAGCGGCAGCGCTGAACCCGTCGCCTTTCGGAAAGGGCTTTCGGGCATATCCCGTTCTCTTTAATATAATTAATGAGTGTGCAGGCAGTAAGGGGGTGTTGCTGGAGCGCAGCGTGTTTTCCCTGCTTTGTTTCTTCACTTCAGCTGAAGCAAGGGGAGGAAAAATTCCTCGGGGGAATCAGAGTAGAAGACAAGGGACAGGAGAGCGCCAGCAGCACAACCGCAATTAACCTTACAATGCCGTCTCTTTCCCCCCCACACTGCATAAGCATCATCAATTTTTTAAAAAGTGAGGTGTTTATATTTTTGCATGACCTCAGTGAAATCACTTCTGCGGTGTGCTTCAACTGTGAAATAAGGAGGAATAAAGCCGAAGTGTTTAAAATGTTTTCGGTACTTCTTTCATCAGAATGGGCTACAAGATTAGCACCAGTACTGCACTGTCAGTTATTATTGAATGTTTCATTCATTATTCAGCCTTTTGCACCATTTAAACTCTCGGTTATAAAAAAAGGCAACAGAACCTTGCACAAAACCCCTTACAGATAGAAAAACAGCTCTTCTTCAGAGCTTGATTTTCCACTGGGTAGGGGCTTGAKACCACTACAGTCCTAATACTTTCCAAAAAGAGGAACATCCTCTTCTGCTGTTGCCATGTTAAAATGGTAACAAAAAGGAAAAAAAACAAGGTGGGGGCCAGGTGAGAGGTATTAYGTGTGCGCAGGAATTTGCAAGAATGCGTGAGTGTGGATATTTGGCCCTTGATTCAAAGCCGTAGTGGCAGAAGCAGCGTGTGTTACAATCAGATTATCAGAAGAACCCAGATCCACTCCTACCTTCTTGCTCCTCTCAAATGAGGCAAAGTTGAGGTTCTGTGCAAACAGGTCGGGGAGCTCCTCTTTCAAAGCAGACTCCAAATAACATGCATGATACACAACCAAAAGCCAGGCAGAGTGGTTAAGAAAAGCTAAATTTATATTAAATTATCATCAACCCCTAAAATACTGAACACAGTGGTTAAATAACTCCAGAAAGTCCAATGTCTCCAGTGAGTAACGTTAAAACCATTACACAGGAACACACGGAAATCACTGACGTTAGCTCGGGACAGACAGGAGAGAGGTTTGCTTTTTACATAGTAAATCAGTGCTCAAGAGATCATCCTCCAGTGGCCTTTCTACATTCTTAACATCCTAAGTGCAACGAGGGTCTTCTCTTCCCCAGAATGGGGAACCATGATGCACCCCCTAGGCAGCATCTCACTGGGGCTGTCTCTGGGAAAAAGAAACTAGTTTCTGCCCACCTCACTGGTGGAGGAGAGATGGTGGGACATTTTGTTGCTCCTTTTCACCATAATCATTTGAGGAAGGGAGCAGAGAGCAGTTGTGAATGGGTGTTAGGCTGGAGYGTGCAGGGTCCCTCCTAAGCAGCAGCAGAAAATATTTATCAAGGTGGAGATCACAAGCACCACRAGTTGTTGAAAAGACTGACTGGGTTTTCCTTTCCATTCTGCACTTGCGACTCGGACAGCGATTTTTTTGACAGGCTGACTGAACCTCAAGTGACAGGTCTGGGCAGATGTTTCCCTTCACCCCTGTCCCACCTCAGGATTTCAGTGCACACTCACATAAGCTATTGGGGGGGGGGAAAAAAAACACAACAAAACAGAACCCAAAGAAACCCTGCTCTCCTACAAGTCAGAGCCTTCCATCCTCATCCACCCGCTCACTCCCAGCTCTGATGCCCCTGCCCCTACACATGGKTTCTGTTCAAATCGATTCTTCTGCCTACGCTTGAGCCCTCTGGTGTTGTCCCTGCAAGAGGCAGCTTAGACAGGCAAGGTCCATGGCAGTGATACACACACCTTACTCAGTTCCCAGTCGAGTCCACGCCTCAATCCCAAAGTGCCTCTGCCCAACAAAAACAGTGCTTCCCAGGCTGGAGTCAATCAAATAAATAATTAAATAAAAATCTAATTAAAAAAAAAAAAAATCCCTCTGGGAATAGGGAAGAGTCCCACATTAACACAAGGAAATTTCCAAGCCTTAGCTCCAGTTCATTTTCCACAGGAATACACACCAGTCAGCCCAGTGGTGCAGTTATGGACAGAGTTTCAAGCCACCTAGCCAGGTCAAAGCTGCAACCTTCCCYTTTCTGCAAAGCTACCTCTGCTGTAAACAACACACCCAACCCGCTGATAACTGTCGTGTTTTTCAGGGGTAGCAGGACTGTTAGTAAATGAACAAGGTTAGAGCAGAGTAGGATGGATTTTCCTGTTTTGTGGTTTKTKTTTTKTTTTKTTYTKTTTTACCAGCTGGAAAAATATCRTATGGGAGATGCACCCTCCCCACACCTCTAAGCCACACCCCTAGTGTCTGCTTTGCTCTCTTTACACCACAGGTGGGAATGTACTTGACCTCTTCCCAGGAGATAAAGAGGTTACAGAGTTTGCCGTGAGAAATTCTTCACTGGAAGGTTCTGCTTCCAAGTATCTGGCTTAACACTTAATATTTTACCATGATAGTATCCATATGACTTGAGGGGTTAATATAAATCTCATTTTTGAAGAAGCATCAAGAGATAYTTTCTCTATCTTTTTTCCCCTCCGAACAAACAGATTACAAGAGAAGAGAATATGAAAAGGTGGCAATAGTCCTCAGGAGCATGCAAGCAAGCCCCAGCTCCAGATGCTGCTGGGGTGTAACTGCAAGGGTAGGATTACACCCCCTTGAGCATAAAGGCCTTGGAGGCCAGAGAACAACTGAAGCTCACGCAGCTGATGGGAAAAATGACTTTGCAAGGAGAGCTATTTAGTGGTAATAGAAGAGCTTAAAGTGCAATTCTATCTGATAAACAACTATTTAAAATGGCCCTTACAGCTCCCTGATTATTGTCTCCTATTCTAGGTCAAATGGGCTCAGCCTAGTAATAAAGCAGTTCCTAACTGTCAGCACTGAGCATTCCCCTGGGAAAGACTCAACCTAGGAATTCTCTCTTTTCCCTCATTACGGTAATCAAAGGTCCTAAAGGCCAAGAAAATTGGGACCTTGCAGAATTGGGACTGGTGGGGACTTGGCAAATTTTCTTTTTCTTTTTTTTATATATCAGTTATGCAAAGACAAGAGCAGAATTTAGGTCTTGCTGAGATCCATTTCCTCCCATTAGCTCTGTAGAGCTAAGAACAATACCAATCTCTTCTTTCCTCAAGTTCAGCACTCTGACTCCAGTACCCACAGGGAGCAGTTCTGAAAGGGCCATTTGCTGACTCTTGTTTTTCCAGAGTAGAAACATGTTTTAACAGGAAAGGGGAGAATAGGAGCAGTGTCCGCTGCCAGCAACAGACACAGTGCTCCGATCTGARCATTCCTTAAAGTTTTTACCAGCAGATGGGAAAGTAAGCAGCGATGCTCTCATAAAGCGAGTCACGGCAACTGTGGTTACCCTCTTTATGCCCTTAAAAGGTGACCTGATGCTGTGTCASTGTCCCCTCGAGCCCCAAAGTATACCCCATCTATTCCAAGACCTCTCTCAAGTCAGAGACCCCTTAACACAAAGCCTCAAAGAGTGCTGCTCRTGCTGGAATGACTAGGGGAACTTCTGTGACCAGGAGCTAGTGATGAGGCAGCTCTGCTCTCTTCATGGGCATTGAGGGTGAGCTGGTCGGCACAGGACTTGCAGGTTGCCAGAGAACACAGAATCTGAATCAGATCCAGGCCAGAGGAGTCACTGCAAAAGTTAACGTGGCAGCTTCCAGGAAAAGGGAACATATAAATAAACCACAGACAGTGAAAATGAGCCAAAAGGGTCTCTGGGTTCCAACCCACCCGTCCTCCCTCTCCAACCACAACAGCACAGCTGCCCAAGCTCCCTGCTGAAAGGCAGTCACAGTCTCTGGGCCCCTCGCAAGGGAGGGTGGTCTCTGTGCCCTTCCTTGCCTAGCAGGCAGAGTCCTGTCTTTTTTGTGCAGAGCAGTGGCTAGGGAGGGTACCAGCATTTCCAAAGTTGCGTGTACTTTAGACCTCGCTCTCCGTGGAGGGCTTGCGTTGGTGTTTCCAGCCTGTGTCCGGGAGTGAGCCACGCCGTTCAGGRGTGGCTGCTGCTGTGTTAACACTGCTGCATTCAGACTGTTCTTCCTGTAGCAGCTGCTCAGTTTCGGTGTCGTCTAGTGAACCAGAACTAGCCTGGATAGACACCGTGTCTGTCTTCATGCAGACGTGGTCCCGGAGGATCCCTCCTCGGGAGCTCCGAATCTGCTTAAGGTCATCCCACTCGGAATCATCACCGGATAAAAGGCATATCCCCTCCACAATCTTGATCTTCTCCTTGGTGTAGCTGTGGTCAGGACCAGTCTAGGGAGCAGATAAATGAATGAAAAAAAAAATAACATCTACAGAAAAATATGGCAAAGAGCAAAGCAGAGCTAGAACATAGACAGTGAAGCAGACAAAAGGCTGGACCTCCAYGTAAACAGCTACTGCTTTGACTGTCACAATGGCAGAACCCATTCTAAGTTTCCCTTCAGTTCTTTGCCACCCCCAGACGAATCTTCCCTGCAAGASCTCTCATTCCAAACTCCAGGAGCCTTCAAATCATGGAAGGGGAATGAGRATGAGCTGGCTCTTCTAATTCAACTATATATATTCCCTGACAGCGGGGAGTAAGAACAACACTGAGCCTAAAAAGGGAGAGAAAAAAAACAACCCACCAAACAAAATGGGAAGCAGGAACAGCCAGAAGACTTCATGGTAAAAGTAGGCAGTAGGCAGGGAATCAGTTCCAGGTCTGCAATATCTTTATATCTGAGTCATTCTAGATTKGCCTCTCAGGAAAGCACAGCTGGAATACCACTGTTGAGTCTCACAGTGATACAGGGGAAGGAGATTATAGGGAAACAACGGAAATGATCAGAGGCTAAGGGGACCACACTGAGATTAAAGTGGTGAAATATGTCTAACTTGGCTCACTGACAAATAAGGAGCATTAGAACATCTGATCTATCCCTGAGGAGAAAGCGGAGGGGGCAGGGAAATATACGTCTGGGTATATCTAGAAGCAGCAGAATTAAGAGAAAAGTAGAAAAGATTTAGATTCCCAGATAAATAATCCTGGCTTATCCTTAGTAGATAAGGCTAAAATGGCAGGAAAGTTTGAGAAATCTATTGGATAGTACCTTTGAAAAACAAAGCCAGGGAAAACTCTGCTCTGCAYAAGTCTTGCTGTGATCCCTGCTAGAGGAACTAAGTGATCTAACAGATTATCATAAATAGTCCTACAGAAATTAGCTTTTCCAAATCTCACATACTAGTATGAGTAGCCCAAGCCAAGACCAAAGGATCTGCCATAGAAAACGACCCATACTTTCTTGACAGACARTAGAGCTGGTTTAAGGACATAAAAGCAGGGGGAAAAAAAACAAGAAAGAGCAATTAGTATGGGACAGTGCTTGAGCCACACAACAGAGTTTGAGTGAGGGAGGCAGGATCAAACACACAGAGTAGTGATACCTGACGTGAGGATGTGGACGGAAATCAGAAGAGGGAAGATGAGAAGCTATCTGAGTGATAAGAAAGCTTCTGAGGAGAAAACAGAGGAGAAACTAAGTGCTGCAAGATATCATATTAAACCCTCTCCATCCTGTGGCACACAGGGCGGACCTCTGCAGGGCCTTTAAAACGCTCCACTTAAGAAGGGCTCCAGTTCTCTCCCTATCCCACCCCTTCCAGGCAGTGCACAGCCAGGAGCCACGTTCTTGCTACCAAAYGCCTTCTGGCTGCCTGGTTCCCCTGGTGACTGTCCAAAGCAACGTTGGTGCAACAGTCACTAACCAGGACTGTGTCCAGGGAAGACATTTCCCTTTGACTCCTGTACTTGGAGGGCCAGCACCCAATGCAAATGAAATACAAGACACTGTGGGGAAGAAACTGAGAGAGCTGAAGACAGGTCTAATTCACTACAGCTCACTGGGGAAGAAGTGCTGCTGGTTGATCTCCRTAGGAGTCTAAGCAATTCACTGAAGCTGTCCTCCTATGTCCTAGAAGTAAATGCTGACAAGTTGCAACATTTTCACATACTAAGGCCTGTAATACTCAACAGCAGCCTGAGCTGGGTTCCCACGTCCTTAGTAGCAGCTCTTACCTCCTTCTTATAGCACAACTGGTTGTACATGGTTGGTTTGGGAATCGCTTCAATCTTCACCTCCTGGGTAGACGTCCGATATGAGGGATTACTGTAGGTTAGGTTCCCCAAGCCAGGGTCCGTGAACTTGGACTTATTATGCCTAGAGGGAGAGAGCTGTCAGAAGAGACACAGGGCCCTACTGCCAGGATCCAGAGTGGTCAGCGGGTGGAAAGCTCCAGCAATCCCCACTGTCCCTCAAAGGGAGACAGAATGCTGGCTTCGCCTGGATCTTCAGCTACCAGTACATTCACTAGCTACCAGTACAGCAAGGCACTGCCATGTTACCACAAAAGCTCTACTGGCAGTAACTGGTGAAGCTATCTGGCAGAAAGCACATGAGCTCACACRGGTACTGAGACATGAATTATCTCACGTCACTGTCCATAACTCGTAAGCTCTCTGCAGAAAATTTAGCCAATAAGGCTTCAAATAAGAGAGTTGCATGCCCAACACTTCAAAGGCACAGGACTCAAACCTTGCAAATAAAACCATCGAACACTGCTTCCAATGGAGGACAAATGGATTGTAAATGATAAAGAAAGATGAAGTGCTTTCAGGAGCTTTCTTCTCCTACAACCCCAGATTTTACTATTGGCTAGGAGAGGGGGAAAAGATCACTTACCTATATATAATTAAAGCAGCAATAAGCAGCAAAATAAACAAGATGCTGAGAAGACCTCCAATAATGTAGCTGACATGCAGTCCTTCTCCTGAAAGTGAACAGCAAGTGTAATTTATGCACTCTCCTTAACTTCCACCAGATCATACTGACCTCGGTGTAACACCCAATACAGAGGCGTTACACCATACAGAAGTATGCAAAGTAAAATGTCAGCACACCACGGTTTAGCAGAGGGTTTTGTTTTGCTTCATATGAAGCCAAACATATAACCTTTCCTCCCCCCCAGACCCCAGCAAACCAAGGGGCATCAAGATCTTTGTAATGGGGTTGGATAAGGATGAGTTAGACCCCCTTGCTGACAGGTTACTCCCGCAGTGGGAAACAATTACCCCAGTCAACCATCCTCAGCTAAACACAAAGGGCAGGGTGAAGAAGAGTATCGTTATTGGGAAGAGCCCAATGGATGAGGTATGGGATGAAAGAAAACAAAACTATTCCTCAGACCRAAGTGTCATTTGGAAAAGTCCCAATATAGGCTAATGAATGTGTATGACTGATGTTTGCCCTTAGACACACTTTKCTCTGCTCAGAGGGCATTTGAGTAATTGAAGTCTGAGTTTCAGAACTTTGCGTTTCAAACACTATGGACTGTAATGCCCTGGGCAMATCTGGAGGAACAACCCTGGTGGAGAAGAGGTAGAGAAAAGGAACTCACCCATGGTTGCCAGCACGGCCTCGTTGGCATGGGTACACAAGCCTCGCCTAGCATCTTTGTCAGAGCAGCTGAATGACAGAAGGACAGTTAGTTACTGAAAGTAGTATCAACAGTATCAAAGGTATCAAAAGACAGGATGGGACAGGCTAGCACTGATATCCCTTCCATTTCCAGTTCAACAACAGGAGCCTTCCTTTCTCCAGTATCCTTCTGTATCCAGAGGAGAGAGGACAACATACATATATATAGGGGTGTGCGTGTGTATATATCAATTATGGGTCTGCAATATCTTTATATCCRAGTCATTCTAGATTCATCTCTCAGGTACACAGGGGCATACATGTATCTATCAGAACATAAATTTCAGCATCAATGCTGAAGCAAAAATCAGAACATCCTAGAGTCAGCACAAAAATCTTTCTGTCAAATACATCACACTCAACAAAGTGGAAGTTTTGCCTTGTAARTAACCCAGTCATATATTATAGAACACACTTTTTTGCTGGGCAGTAGGATAGCAGGCTGTAGGGAATTAGCAGGAAAAAAATCTCTTAACTACCTGCATTGTAACTTAAAYGTTAGAGCTGCAAAGATTCTGTTCTGCCCCAAACAAGCTACCCCCGTGTGTCCAGGGCAGAACCACTTCCTCAAATGTCTGGGTCAGGTCTGAGATGTCTCAGTGAATTAAAGCAACAGACTCCCCTCTCCTCCTCTCAGAAATAAGTTCTCAAAATTAGGAGTTCAAAAATCAATCGAATGACATGACCTCAGGAGGATTTTAACACGTCAGCACAGTCAGCCTAAACACACATTTCAATAGAACAGACAAAGATCTCTGCATCTCTTTCTTGCCAGCTCAAGTGTTCTGCATTCTTTGTCAAAATAGTTTTCCCCATTACAAACGTGAAGTCTGGAGCTGGAATAGCCTCTTTTGCCTAGGAAGAGGTATATTTGGACGATGACAACCAGAGGGGGCTTGCATGTTGCACCTTGCACAAGCTGTGACTTTCACAGCCCAATTCCAAGAGAACAAGAGCACTTACTTTCCTTCCACTGTTTCCAGAGATGTGAGAGGTTTGGTTGTYGAGGTACCTACTCTGGCAGGTGGTGTCTGACTTCTCTCACTTACACTGGTGGGTTCAGGACCAGGGGGCACCACACCAGGAACTAGAACAACAGAGAAAAATAAGCAGGAGCTCAACTTTGTGGGACAGATGAACAAGTCTGGTAAGCTATAGAGAGTTTCTGAAATGGTCTATATGAGCAGCTTTCCCATCTCAAACCCAGCCTGTCAGCAGAAAGGACAGAAGAAGGCAGCTCTATTGCTCACAACCACCTTACTTCTAGTATACGACTCTGCTTAAGTTTTCATACACTGGAGAGCTTCAGATGCTCTGGCTGCCACTGCCACTGCATAAGTAGTGGCAGTGGCTCACTTATGGAAGCTACTACCCAAGTGACACTCAAACTCACTAGTAGAACAGGGCCGCCCATCTGGTTCRTCCGGACACGCGCAGACGAAGTCTGAAGCCCTGGCAAAGCAGAGGTGAGTGCAGCCTCCGTTGTTCACTCCGCAAGCATTAGTACCTGGAAGGAACAAGCACTTCTCTAAATATGTTGCAGACGACCAGGTAGGAACTAAGAGCAACMACCTTCTTTCCTGCTCAGCCAGAGATACTTCCTAGAAATCCAGCAAGTTACTATGCTCTGGCACATGCCCTTCATCTGACCGCTAAGAAAGTGATGACAATAACCAGACACTGGTAGGATTAGGGCAGTCTTGAAAGGAAGGCACTGGAAATCATTAGACAGGAGCCCAGTCAACACAGCTGCACAGATTAAAAAACAAAAAGCTCACATTCTTCTGTTTTAACACAATGTCAGATGAACAACACAGAAAGCGACATTTGCTAATCAAAGCTGTAACAGAACACTCTTAAGATGTACTTGACCGAAATGGCACAGGCAGACAAGGAAYGTGCCCAGGGAAGATGCATTAACAGTTTGAGTATAAGAAAGGATGCCAACCTCGCTTGACATCTACAGTAGCACASTGGTTCCAGAGTTCTTTTTGTCTACAATTAGCATTTGACTGAATCAAGGTCCTCCCACTTACCTGTCTGTCTCTGAGGGGARACCACAATGATATCCATCAGTCCCTCAACATTGGCTAGGACTGTCTCTTTGTTCCGCCCAGAGTATTTGTCCACTCTCTGGATAGATTTGGTTTGCCAGTCAGTCCAGTATATCCACCTATCCTGCTGCTCAGGGAGACAGCAAAGAAAAAAGAATCACAGCCGTTAGCATGTTTAGCCACGTAGACACAGGATACCCATAAAAAACACATCCCAGTGGCAGAAGGCCCCAAACAAAGGCCTTTTCAACCCCTTCCCCCCTTATAATAAAGAAGATGACCGTCTACGCCCCACAGGAGTTCAGACAAACTTCCTTTGTTAGGTCCACAGAAGAGTTAAGTACYGTCCCCTCAGCCATCTTGGTTTCCCCGGACTATAACACTTCCGTGTCCCCAGGCTCCACTGTCCGAACTCACCAACACACCAGGGAGAACGGTGGCAGCAGGAAAATCTTCTTACCTGTGTCAGAGCAAAGGGGTGTGACACCTGGCTGACCAACACTTGCCGTAGCTTCCCATTGAGATCACAACTCTCTATGCGATCAAGATGTGCATCCACCCAGTAAATCCTGGAGAAACAGGGAAAGAGGTGAGCTTCCATCTATACAATCCCTCTTTACTTTCTAGTCATTCGCTAGCCAAGATGGATCAGACAAAAAAAAAAACAAACAAAAAAAACCAAAAAAAACCCAAAACAAAACACCCACCCAAATCCACAACGCTACTCCAATAAACCAAGCTCAGAAGGCTAAAAAAAAAAAAAAAAAAAAAATAAATTTCATTACATCCCTTAACCCTATGGAAGTATAAGAAAATCTTTCACTGACCTCCTGGTGTCATAATCCAAAGTCAATCCATTGGGCCATCCTAGGTCAGTGTTAATCAGGATTTTACGTTCAGAGCCATCCAAGTTTGCCCGTTCAATTTTAGCAATGTGACCCCAATCTGTCCAGAAGAGGTACCTGAAGAGATAAAAGGCAAGTGTAAGAAGAAAACAACATTTCATTTAGCCTAATGAAAGTTATAGTTATGAATTAAACTGCCAGATTCTTCAGGTTCAAAAAAGATCACATGGTCTGTAGCTTGCTTCTCCCAGCTATCTGCCCAACCTTCAAATTCACTGTCTGCCTGATTACATCTGTCACTCAGAGTCAGCCCCTTGCTGGTACCTGCAGATTCACACGGCACATCTCTTCTTCCTCCCACAACCYCCTCTTCCAATCTGCCTCTGCACAGCCCTTCTCCCTGCCCCAACCCAATACCCCATACCTACCCCTTCTTGGGAAAGACAGCAATGGCTCGGGGCTCATCCAGGCTGTTATTGATCAGCACTTTCCTGGAGCTTCCATCCAGTCTAGCTACTTCTATGGTATTGCGTCCTGTGTCTGTCCAGTAGAGGTTCCTGGCAACCCAGTCCACTGCCAGGCCATCTGTAGTCTTCAGACCCTGACCAATAACAGTTTCCATGTTGCTGCCATTCAGATCAGACCGCCTGGATGGAAATCAGTGACAAATGGTAGTGAGGAACAGGTAGCTCCCGGAAAGCCTTTACACCTCCATGTGTGATCCCCATCAACCACAGGGCCACTTCATACTGCTACCTCCCTAATATCTTTTTCCCCACAGTCTCCAGCAGGTTAAACACACCTTCAGCATTTAGTTCAGCGATACACATGATGCTGCGTACCAAAGACAAGGTGTAAGTAGTGGTGTCTTGCCAGCATCTCAGTCTCCCCAACTTATTGGCACACTCCACAGCTCACTGTGGCACAACCAGCACAAGTAGCTGGATGACCCGGGCACTGGCCAAGCAGAYGACTGGCACCCACCTGATGACATCAAGAAATACATCTGTGTAGTAAATCTTGCCATCGACACTGTCATAGTCCAGAGAAATGACGTTGTTCAGCTCAGGGACAGGTATGTGCACATCTGTGTGGTCACTGGTGTCCAATGAGATACGACGGATGGAAGCACGACTAGAGAAAAGTAGGTAGGTCTCTGGAGAAGAGTCACAYGTCTGCTCGTCTCTCTTCAGCTGGATGCCAGTGGGGCAGGCACAGGAGAAGCCAGTGGGGTGAGGCAAGCAAAGGTGGGAGCAGCCACCATTACGAACTCTACATTTATTGAAGCCTTTAGAAATAGGGAAAGTATAGTTTAAGGGTCAGTGTGGTCCCACAGACCAAAGCTTTATTTTAAAGGCTACATACACGCACAACTTACTAGCAGGTGAGTTCATCCTTACCAACCCAGCCTTGCTTGGCAGTCTACAGCGACTGCCTCCCTCCCCTCCAAGATTCGTGGTGGGTATGGGCATGGTTGGGGCAAGGAGAACAGGAAGGCACAAAAGAAGGGAGAGCATCAGGAGGAAAATCTTGGACCTGCATTCCTTGCTAATCATAGTTTTCCCATGGAAAAAGGAACAGCCAAATGCTGATAGATTCACACAACCGCCGTTTAGCTTTATTATTGCTGCAAATGGTAATGCTGACAGAACGATCCAACCCCGTGGGGAAGCAGTGTGACAGTGCACCAGAGGCCAGGCTGACAAAGAAGCTTCTGTTTCAACTTAGCTGCACAGAGTGGCAAGTAAACAAAGGCATCAGAGAAGCCTGCTGAAAGTGCCTGACATATTAGGGTCATCTCTTTTTTTTTTTTTAAAGTTGAAAAAAAACCAGCATACGTTTATTAGGAGGGGATAAGCCCCCAAGACAGGTGCAGGGAGTGGGAAGAAGACAAGGGGGATATGATGGCTAGAGTTTTGGTTAGCTTTAAGTTATATTGTAAAGTTATACTGTCAAGAGTTCTGCTGTTAGCAGCCATAGGAGAAGCAGCACAGAGTTTTCTGCAGAAGTACATATTGGGGAAATCCCACTGAAACGAAGCCACCGCCAAAGCAACAACTCCCACTGAAGAGCAAGGAGGCAAGATGGCGTCATTTAGGATCCCCAAAGARTAACAAAAGGAGTCTGACCGGCACAGAATAGTTGGAGAGCATGATATATTAAGAGCAACTAAAGAAGCAGAGATTTTATAGAGCAAAGTGGCAGACAGGATGATGAAGCCTGCAATGGTTGGGAAAAAAAATGACTAGAACTTGAAATAAGGTTTCAGCAACTAGCTTAAGAGGAATTAGTGCCTTTTGGAGTTAAAAAAGGGAAACTGTCCAATGCCAGTAGACTCTGTTCAGCCTAACAGGGCATGACTCATTCATTCCTCCTAAGAAAGTGGCTCTGATGTGYGTGAGAATGAGGTTGTCAGTGCAATCCAATGAAGGAAATGGGATGAAGCGGGTCAAAAGGCATGCAGTAATAACCAAACACCAGACCAATGGAGCTGGGTAAACAGGGAGAAGTGCAAAAATAGTTAAACAAGAGGGAAGAAGAAAAGCTGATTTTTGAGAAGTCACTCTATCACTCATGCTTTACACCAAAGGACTCTCTYCAGTGACAGCTCTGAAGGGCTCCCCTAGTCACCACAGACACCCGCTGATTCGGGAGCAGCCTAGCAACTCACCCAGGGGCCGCGCTCTGTCGACAGCTTGAATGTCCATGAGGCCAGGCAGGTTTGCCCTCACCAAGATGACATTGGCACCAGTGTCCTTGTCAGCCCTGTGAATGCTGCGAGTTTGCCAGTCAGTCCAGTAGATGTAAGAGTCCAGCAAAGTGAGGCCATARGGATGTTGCACTGGAGACAGCAGGGTGCGGCGGTTAGCACCATTGAGATCTGCAGCCTCAATACGCTGAAGAAAGAAGYAAACATCAGCCCCACGCTCAAAACACTGATCCTCTTGCTAGCAATTACTGTATCAAGTGGGAAACAGAACCTAAGCAAGTGATGTTATTCAAGTCCACCCTCCCCAGAGCCCATACTCTAGCCCACACTCTCAGAAAAGCTTATGTCTTTTGATAGCTTGCTCAAGAGCTTCAAAACAGCCTCCAGGCTACCAAAGACCCAATGACAAACAATGCTGAAGAACAGAATCGGACCTCAGTGTGAGCATCAGCCCAGAGCAGCTGGGACCCAGCCTTATCCACTGCCAGTCCATTAGGCCAACCCAGGTTGTTGCTGATCAACACCGCACGTCCAGAGCCATCCATCCCAGAGCGTTCCAGCTTGGCATTCTCACCCCAGTCCGTCCAGTACATATACCTGGGGAAAAGCCAGCAAGTATTATGGAAACAAAGGTCAGAAGTCCTGTTCTAACCCCTAGATAGCCTCTTGACAACACTAACCCCATCTCATGGTATAAAGCTATTGCCCGAGGGCTGTCCAGGTTCTGCCAGACCAAGACTTTCCTCATGGAGCCATCGAGGTTGCCCACTTCAATCCGGTTTGTTCCTGTATCTGTCCAATATATCTTCCTGCCAATAGCATCCACAGCCAGCCCATCTGTAGTCAACAGACCTGAGAAAATAGAAAGGTGTATTGGTCACTGCTCACCCTCCCAGCTTAGTCAGGAACTTCTGGTATTCCCCTTGTGAACATCATCAGGTGGCTGCTTTAGGCTTTGCTTGCCCTTCCACCAAAAATATAAAGATTATTCTACCAGGGTATCAGAGAATCTCTCTTTTCATGCTGCATGGAGGTGAGTGGCTCTGCWCTGGTTTTGGCTGGAATAGAGTTAATTTTCTTCATAGGGGCAAGTACAGGGCTGTGTTTTGGATTTGTGCTGAAAACAGCGTTGATAACACAGGGATGTTTTGGTTATTGCTGAGCAGTGCTTACACAGAGCCAAGGCCTTTGCTGCTCCTCACCCCACCCCACCAGTGAGCAGGCTGGGGGGGCACAAGAAGCTGGGAGGGGGCACAGCTGGGACAGCTGACCCCAACTGACCMAAGGGAYATCCCACRCCRTATGGCGTCATGCTCAGCACATAAAGCTGGGGAAGAAGAAGGAAGAGGGGGACGTTCGGAGTGATGGCATTTGTCTTCCCAAGTCACCGTTACACGTGATGGAGCCCGGCTTTCCTGGRGATGGCTGAACACCTGCCTGCCCATGGGAAGGAGTGAGTGAATTCCTTGTTTTGCTTTGCTTGYGTGCGCRGCTTTTGCTTTACCTGTTAAACTGTCTTTATCTCAACCCASGAGTTTTCTCACTTTTACTCTTCTGATTCTCTCCCCMATSCCACCRGGGGGGAGCRAGCGAGTGGCTGTGGAGGGCTTAGTTGCCAGCTGGGGTTAAACCACAACAGGCTCCCAGGCCAAAATCTCTCTTACCTGTAGTGATGATGTCCTCAAATTGTGAGCCATCAAGGGCAGCCCGGCTGATTTTCCGCAGTGTGCTGTCTGACCAGTAAACCTTTCCTGGGTGGAAGAAGAAAGAGAMACTTAAAAAAAAGCCCACAACAAAACCAAACCAAAACAAACCCCAACAACCAAACAGCAAAATCCTTCAAAAACAGATCCAGATCTCCRACTACCAGCTACACCATTCCAAACAGATCTGACTGCACAGGAATAACAGCAGCACAAGACTATTARGCTAGAATGATAAAACAGTACAAATTATCTTGTTCCAATTCTCCCCAAAATATGTAGGAGCACTGGCACTCTGACCTTTACACAACGCCAGAGAACACATAGCACATTATTAGCTAGTAGTATAGAGTCCCACATCTGATATCTCAAAATGTCCCAGAGGACAGCAATCAGATCATCTACCTTACTGTACAACAGTGGGTTTACACCCAGCACAGCATCAGATGTTTAGTATACACGAASAGCCAGAGTCTCAGCTCTACTGCTGCAAAAGGCTTCAAGAGGAGGAAAGCCTTCTTAAATGCACAGGAACCTCAGTCAATATAGCAGGCAGCTTTTTCCACATAGTTGGGGTTCTCTGTTTTCCTATAAGGACATTCCTTTCCTGATTGGAAAGGAATATTTGCAGCACATACTAGAAAAAACAACCTACCCAAATTCACAACCTACAGCAAGATCTGCGCCTGGGTCTTTACTCAGACATTTAGATACGAAGTCACTTGTTGCCTTTCATACAGATAGTCAGATACACTAGGAAGTTCAGACCTTCACRAGGATCCACTCCAATTGCAATGGTGTTCTTCATGGTGACATTGACTGAGACAACAACATCTGCGAAGTAGGGAATATCTAGAGAGACCATCCGGATGTCAGTCCTTCTGGCAAAGATCAGGAAGCTGGTCATTCCTGCAGAGAGTTGAAAATGGACAGGTATCAGCAAGGAACAGGTTCAGTCAACTGTAGGCACCATTTATTGAACATTCTGGAGGTGACATCCACTTCAGTGGAAAAGGGGAATTCTCAGGCAGATCTCGGCTTATGGGGAGTCTGGGTACAAAAGCTTTACTGAGTGTTACTGAATGCTTCTTTATATCCAAGTTGAAAAGGAGTGCAATCATAGAAGAGTTACTTCTGCTAATATGTGTGGGAAACGGGAATTAGGAGTCAGTTTTTTCCTGCTAAGGAGAAAAAGCGGATGTGCCATGGCCTGAAGCCGAGTGCCTTCCACAATCCTCAAAAAGAGGGTCCATGGGAGGAGTGTGTACAGACCTATTAAAGAATATAGCACCTTGTAAGTTAAAAAATAATCCACCTCCAAATTAGGGCAAAAGTATGGGGAAAAATGTGACATCTGGTTTAGTTCCCCAACACRATTTCAAGAAAAATTTCTTCTGCATCAATCCAGTTACCAGWAAGTTTCTTCACAGTAATTCCCACYCAAMTTGAAGGTACAGGCATCAAATGGGTTTTTCAAGGGGTAAAGCAGATAAGCACATAAAAGTGAATTTTGCTCTCTAGCAAGGCAGGAGCAAAATGTAGCTGTGATACAAAACTGCAGTGAGGATCCTAGAGAGAGGACTCACCAGGGGAGCAGGTCTTGCCATCAGATTGCAGGTTGATSCCAGTAGGGCAGGTACAGCTGTAACCTTTCGGAAGAGGTGCCAAAAGGCACAGGTGACTGCAGCCTCCATTGTTAACTTCACACGCKGTATGTACTATAGGAAAGAGGATGAGAAATCCATAAGACAATAGCACAGGCACAAAAAAGGGGTGCAAAAGCTATTTAAATGCATTCTAGAATGCCCTTAAATACCAAGCTGAGAGTTATTCTCATGCTCTCATATTCCACCCAGAGATTTAAGGCATCGAGGGCTGACAGGTAAGTCAGCTCCTTGCAGGAGAGCTGTGCCACGTACCAGAGCCTGAGCAAGCTCTCAGCTCAGAGTGGCTTGGGGCGAGCTCTGTACCTGGTGGCCTGTGCCGGTGGAAAACATGAATATCCATAAGATTCTCCAGATTGTCCTGCAGCGTTTCCCGAGCCTGCCCAGTCCTTCTATCTGCGCTCTGGATGCTTTTGGCCTGCCAGTCTGTCCAGTAGATTCTCTCGCCATAAAGAGTAAGTCCAAAGGGGTGAGGYAGATTGCTCCCAATCAGCACCTGGTCAGATTACCCCCAGCCCCCCCAAAAAACATTACTAAGAAGTCACTAAGGGCAAGAGGCTTCCCTTGCCCCCTCTCAACATCATAATGTACAGTCACAGCAAAAGGAGAGTGATGGGGCAACGTTAGCCCCCAAAAGGAGGTTCCCTCACACAGAGTTTGCAACTGAAAGGGAGCTCTTCTCTCCCAGTGAAAGCAGCTCAGCATGTCTTAATTTGGAGATTTCACTTTCAACTGGAAAGAGAGGCAGGGGCCATCAGCACTCTGTGCTCTAGGACTTAGACCTCAGGCTCCCACACTCCCTCCTCAAAGATAGCTTCCTTACCTTCCTGTTGCTTCCATCCAGACTGGCATACTCGATGGTCTTCATGCCTGCGTCTGCCCAGTACAAGCGCTGTGACTCATAGTCAATGGCCAAGCCATTAGGCCATGTCAGGTTGGAGGAAATGATCACCAAGCGGTTTGAGGCATCCATACCAGCACGCTCAATTTTTGGGCTGGCTCCCCAGTCAGTCCAGTACATGAACCTGAACACAAGCCCAGACAGAAGTGAATGCCCGCACTCCTTCACTGCCGCTAYGGCCAGGCAGTGTTACAGAGAAGCAAGAGAGCCTGGTGCCTTCAGGTCCTAGCAGGAAGCAGCAAGTCTAATATAATAGCCTGGGGTCCTTGTAATGTACCTAAGATCATACTCAAATTCATATACCTTCTACTGCCCATGTGCTGGCCTAATTACAACATGGAGGAAAAAGTTGAACATAATAGTTCAAGGTCTAAAAATTAACCAATTATTTATCAGTCTCCACCATTGGCCCTTTATACTCTTGCTGCATTGGTCTTCCAGTAATCCACTCAAGGAAAGAATAGCACACTTTTATTCAAGACCTTCAACACTTCTAAAGCAATGGCTGGCAAGCTTCTTCCTATCCACCCTATCCTCAGCTCCACAAGGTCTTATGATTCAGAAGCAAAATCCGTTACTRAAACCACTTGTTTCTATGACTCTACTCCGGTTTGCTTTCCACGGCACAGCTGATCCCTCAATACTCTGACACAGTGCTTTGAAGCCAAGAGGCCACTAATGTTACAGCTTGCTTGAGATCAGCAGTAATTTACCTGAGGAGATCCTTCTGACTGAACTCTGGTTGATAAGCAGAGAGCTTGAGTACAAATTCAACATAGATGTGAAATAAAGAAATAGAAAAGATCCAGATGGCCTCATTATCAACATTTTTTGTACCACATCTTTAGTTATTACATCCCCAGGATAAACAAATGAAATCACCAGCCAGCTCCTGCAAGCTCTACAGCACAACAGGCAATTACCCCTGCTTATCTTGTTCAACTAGCATCCAAAATCAGGTCTCTAATTTCAGTCTTTGGCAGGATGTAGAACAATGGCACCAGTGAGAAAGACAATTGCACAAAACCAAAGAACCTGAACATCTTCAGACACGCAAAAATTGCCACGTCATCCCAGAAGAAAGAATCTCTTACCCTCCAACAGGGTCCACCACGATATCTCTAGGTCTGTCTAGGTTCTCCCAGATTAGAACAGTTCTCATGGTCCCATCTGTGTTGGAGACCTCTATCCGATCTGTTCCTACAAAAGTCAAGAGAGAGTATGAGAGAGATATCAAAGACCTCTGGAATCGCAAGAGCTAAGGCAAAAAACATCCATACAACAAATGCATTCTTCCCCYCCATCCACCTCTGTTCATAGCTGGAAAATAGGTAAGAAACGTGGCTCAAAGTGTCACCTTCCATTAGATCTCTCAGGTCACCTCTGTGGCTATCACTGGTGCTGAGTCCTGTATGAATGCAAACCAGCTCTTTCCTAAGCCCCCAAGGTACWTCCATAGGCATGAGAGAACAACTAGAAAAGAATCACCTTCCTTACATCTCTCTGAACTATGACTCTCCAGCCGGGAACATCCTCCAAATACTACCTGCTGCACCCCAAGATACACTGTTGGAAGATTATGGAAACACACACAATCACAAGCTCTGCAGCAAGGCAACAGTGGTGCTTGACTTCTACTATAAACGTTTCTACAGAATTAGTACCAGGGGTACTGCAAAGAGAATTAAACTAAGGATTCCACCTCAACTCCCACTTTGTTAGAMGCACATGAGATGAAACTCCATTTTTTGCTAGACAGAAACAGACAAATTTGGAATGAGACAGAACTACCCAGCTGTTTTTCAATTTTCATGACTAATAAGGAAGACAGAAGCCTAGGTAAAGCAGAGGATCCCAGTACCTGCATCCGTCCAGTACAGCTTGTTGGTGACCCAGTCAATTGCCAGTCCAGCTGGACTTTCCAGGCTGGTGTCCACCACAACCTAAATAAAAACAAAAAGAAAAAATCCTTAGTGAGATTAGACCTTAGGGAGAAATCACTTGCCCAATGCACTACCATTCACAAACAATGTTAATTTTTAAAAGGCAAAAGCCCAAGTAGAGCAATGCCATACGAGAGAGAGCATTAAGGACTTAGAAGTTCAAATAAGTCTTACATTTGGAGAAATATCTATTTTTAATGTCTGTTCAAACTGCAACTCCAAACTTTGAACTCTGTTCCCCTCATTTATGGCAACATTAGCCTAAGGGCACRTGCAAAAAGCATTCCCAAGGAGCGCGGCTCTTGTTCCAAATGTAGTACGTAACAGAGGAGTTAATACTTTTTCCTTGCAGATTTTAGGGCTACAACAAAGGAATTGACCAAAGCTTATAAATCAACATGCTTCATGTCCCAATTCAAGGTTTTCCATACAAGCAGGAACATACACCAAACTTGTGTATAAAGTGTTCAGTGACCTTGGGGCTCTTCTGAGCCAGAACTAGGCAAACTAATGAACAACAAATCCAGCATGAACTGCAGCTCCTTAGAAGCCCAGTGTATCCCAGTGGCTTCAAATCTGATGCTCAAGGAGTCTCCTGGTTAGATGACCTCCACACGTGGTTAACACTGTACCTCCTGGCTCGATCCATCCCATTTTGCTCGGCTGATTGAGTCAGTGCTAACATCTGTCCAGTAGACATAGTCATCCTTTGAGTCCCAGTCTAGAGCCACGGCGCTGCGAACATCAGCAAGGGGGATGACATCATCTGACAGGTCATCTGTGTCAAAGCTGATCCGACGGATGTCCATCCTTCGAGCAAAAAGCAGGAACTTGTCAAGACCTGATCAAAGGTCGAAAGGTCTTCTTTTAATTTCTCTAAGTTCAACAACACAGTGATAGACACAGACAATTCCCTGCTATATCCAACCTTAACYACTTACATCATCTCTCACTGGCAGGTCACAGCCCAGGATTTTATTGGTAGCAAAATATCACTGAGGGTGGTGGTGGGTGGGGTGGGKGGGGTGGGGGGGCAGAGTAGTAGGGAGCTGTCTCCTGGGGTAACCTATGCTGAGGGAACAAAGTCAACCATGTTCTTCAACGAATGGCATAGACCTCCCTCCAAATCAAATAACTACGCCATCTCTTGAGAATCTAGGAGACAGTTGGCCTAATTCTTCCACATGGTTGCAAACCAAGAGAAACTGTGGCAATCAAGATGACTGACTTTTTTGTTCATCACTGACACAGCTCCTATGGGAGCTTTAGGGAAACAATCAGCTGTGACAGGTAGTGTGGCACCAATAGCAGCCCTGAAACAAGGACCCAAGGATGGAGCTTCTCTGTATCCCCACCCATCAAGCCTAGTGAGAGCAAYGGGAATGCAGAACAGGGGAATGCATCAAAAAGGTGAAGCATCCTCTGGCAGGGGCCCGTAATACTACTAACTCGGTCTATCCAGCTGCATCTCCTCGGAAGCAACTGCTGCTGCTTACTCCCATTGCCAACCCTCTGCCACCCGCTGAACATCTGAGCATGCAGGCTGTGGTCCCACCTCACTTACTCTGGGCGCAGGCATGGCTGCTGGTCTTGCGGAAGCCCGTGGGGCAGGCGCAGGTGTAATCCTTGCTGCTCGGCAGGCAGAGGTGAGTACAGCCCCCGTTGTTGGCCCCACAACGGTTTCTCCCTGCTCAAGTAGCCAAAGACAAAAACAACCACGCATAAAGCAAAGAGTAAAGAAAAGAGGAAAAACACCAGTCAAGGTTTCAAGACCYACATGGATAAAATAACTTGTCTACCCAGAAGTTAACTGAGAATAAGGAAACGTATAAACTAAAGCACTAACTCCACCTGTAGGGCTCAATTTTCAAAGAAAGCATTTAACTCAATCCACTTCTAGAGCAGATTATGGCAACGGAAGCGGAATAAGGGAGGTGTCAGTCATTGCTACTGCACACTTATAATTTTTTTCGCCCTCCCAAAACAGCTCTTGCATAAACAAGACACCAGTATTTCTTACGGAAAAGCCTCCACTCCCACATGTCAGCAGGGGGAGCTGTGGTAACACCTAACMCCGGGTTACCGGGGCTGAGGGACCTCAACTGAACTGCCACATGGAGCAAGTTCTGCGGCACCTCTAGACCGAGGTGGAGGTGGTGGATGTGTCGATACGCTGGGTTCGGGCTTGCCATCTCCCTGCTTTACAGGGTGGTGGGTGGCAGTCCGTCTTCTAGGGGCTCAAGTGGGTCTCTACCCTCTCTGCAGTTACCTGCTGGCTGGCGCTGAGGATGCAGTGTGTGGATGTCCATAGGGAAGTGGAGTTTGTTGCGGATGATCTCCTGGTTCTTGCCTGTGAATTTGTTGGCACTGTTGATGCTCTTGGTGTGCCAGTCTGTCCAGTACAAACTGTCCTCAAACACGGTGATAGCAAATGGGTGTGGGAGGCCTGTAATAGACATCCAAAACAGGGGTATAATCAGGTCCAACAGGACTTAGGCTAGCAGGGAGACAAGGGAAAGCTCTTTCCACTGCCCCTTACGCCTTGCCACAGTCAACCCGCTCAAATCCACCTTATACTAATATAACAGACAATTCCTCTCTCCTGCCCACCGAAGACTGGGTAGCAAACCCCATCCCTCAGCGGTGGCAGAATATATCCCACAGTGAAAGAACAGGAGACAAGCATAAAAGCAGGAGCCAGTGGCTCTGAAACTCAGAGTAGCACTGTGCTACTCTGTCTTCTTYACCGCAGAGACCACTCCCCGTACATAGCCCTGTTACTTACCTTGGCTAATAACAGCCTTCCTATTCCGCCCATCGAGGTCAGCCCGCTCAATAACATGATGTTTGGCATCTACCCAGTACATTCGATGTCCTGCATAGTCAATGGTCAGCCCATTGGGCCAGAAGAGGTGCGTATCYGCAATGATGCGCCGATTAGAGCCATCCATGTTGGAATATTCAATGCGGGGAGTGTTGCCCCAGTCGGTCCAGTAGATAGTGCTGGAGGAGGCAGGGAGAGACAGGCTAGAAAACTGATGTCCCACATACCCATCATCACTCCTTATCAGGGCAAAACAGTATCAGTCCTGTAACCTCGAGCATGAAACTGGGTCACAGCCATGGGAGAAGTGACAGCCAACAAGGTAACACCCAACACTTTCAGGCTGGTGAAACCTGAAGGGCCCAGAATAGGATGAAGGCTCTAAAGGCCCCCAGCATTGCCAGGTTCCCCAAACTGGCAGTAGTAAATGAAGGCTTTAGCCCAGAAGAAGCCTTTGTGGCCAAAGATGGGGTTTTCAATGTTCACCTGGAAGCACTTGCATGGAGGGCTCGCTGGGGTCCTAAGTTTCACTCACCCCTCCATAGGATGTAGAGCAATTGCTCGGGGCTTCTCCAGGTTCTGCCACAAAAGCACCTTCCTGTGAGTGCCATCCAAGTTTGCTACTTCAATTCGAGATGTCCCAGAGTCTGTCCAGTATAACTTGTCATGGATCCAGTCAATAGCAAGTCCACCTATCTCCAGGGCAGAGTTAAGCACAGAATGAAACCCAGAGCAGGATCTGCTCAGTAAAAATACTTCCCTTTCCCTCTCAGCCTCAGAAGAGGCCGAATACAGTCCTCCTGTCTCCTCCCCCATCAGCCAAGATTAACTCCAGGAGAACATTGATCTCACACCCATTCCATCCAACCCATCCCCTTGCTCAGAGAGATGCACTCCATTTTGAATGCTGGCTACCCACTTTCCTCCACTCATCCACTCCTATTCTCACACTATGGTCAGTCCCCAGGCTTTTGCCTTTTTTTGTGGTGACGCACCTGGGCTCTCCAGCCCTGTGGAAACCACCTCTTCCACATTGCTACCGTTCAGATTGGCCCTCATGATGCGATCGAGAGTGACATCAGACCAAAACACCAGCTCCTTGCTGTGGTGGAAGTCAAGGGCAATGGCATTTTCCAGGTTGTTCAGGAGCAGCGTATACTCTGAGCGATGAGGCAACACTTGTCGGATATCAATTCGATTGGCAAAGAGCAGCACTGGCTCTGGCCCTGAGAATATATGGGAAGACAGCATTAGAGTACTTTGGCAGGGTCCTGCCTACCATTCCCTCTGCACCAAGTCCCAGAACATAGTTTTGCAGTACTGGCAGCAAGAAATCAACTCCCAAGTGCAAAACACTTCAGAGAGCTGTTTTCACATCCTCAATACACAGTCCTAACTCAAAGATGAGCAGTTTTAAACCTTTCGGCAAACATTCACTCAACAATAAGCGATCATTCCAGGTCTCACCCAAGCCTGCCTCACCTCAGCCTCTGAAACCATACCACTAGGCAGCCACTTGGCAGCTGGACTATAGTTTCCTTTTCCTATATCCATCCCCTAGCCATACAAACACACATGCTCCACCACATCTTCTACCACAGACAAGACACAGTGAAAATCTGCCTCAGCCAGACATAAACTCAGCAGGTACTTCCACTGCAGAGAAAAAGAAAAGAAAAAATAAAAACAAAAAAAGAAAAACAATATCAACATCCTTTATTGATTTCATTAGGAATTCTCCTTTATAATTTAATAATTTAATAATTTAAATAATAATTTAATAGTTTAAATAATAATTTAATAATTTAATAATTTAAATTATTTCTTTAAATAGAATTTCTAATTCCTCATCTCCTACATTAGAGGAGCTGAGGAATAAAGTTAAACAAGTGTATAGATGCCCTTAAAAACCAGCGGATGTCCATACAGCAGACACTGACAGCATTCAGGACTGGTGACCAGCATCTAGGGTCAAACCACAAGGATGTGTGATACAACCTCACTGACCGCAAAGGTTAAGACATTTCCTGAACAGAGACAGAGGCAGGAGGCTCTGGTTTTGTCCCAGGGTCTGGGTCACCAGGAATCACAAGGGACTAGGAAAAGAAGGSAAGGGCTGTCCTGCTGGCAGGGAAAGGAAACAGTGAAGTTATCTCTCCATGGTCAAAATCACACAAAACTTTCACAGGCATTCACCAACAACCTGGGCATATCTAATACAAATCCAGGTACTTCCTTTTCCTCACATGTTGGCTTAGTGAACAGCATAATGGGCATTAGAGTGCCCAGCATTAGAGACAAAATTATGAGAACTAGACCAACACACACACACACCAGAATGAGGCTGAACTCCTCTTTACCTAGAGCTTTGCAGCTACGCTTGTCAGGCCGCAGCTCGTAGCCTTGCTCACACCAGCACTGGAAGCCTCCTTCACTGTTGGTACAGCCTTGGCTGCAGTAACCTTCCTCAGCACATTCGTTCACATCTGCACATTACAGACAAAGGGAGAAAGTTACTATTAGATCATCAACAAGCCAGACAATCTCACCGATAGCTTGCTTCTGCTTTCATGCTCTGATTTGCACCCTATCATAGCCATCAACTTCAAGCACATCAAAGCAGCAGGGAGGAGGCTACTGCTCCAAAAACCCACCTTGGCATGATCGGCCATCTTCCAGGAGCCTGTAACCTGTGTGGCAGGTGCACTGCACCATCCCTCGTACCATCTGGCACTTCTGAGCACAGCCACCATTGTTGACATTGCAGTTCTCCTCCCCTGTTCGTGGACCTGCGAAAGGAACACGTGAAGATAACTGAGCTGAAACCACAAGACAGCTGCTTGTGYCTTCAGCTGTTAGGCGGCAGTTGCCCTTCAGAACAGGCTGAGCAAGAGGGGGAGGACACAGGCTGTGCTGGAAGCTGCCTCTTCGCAGTCAGAACTCTCCCCTGCAGGCCACAACCAAAGGGGACAACGAAGCTCAGAATAACGTGCTTTTAGGATCCACTATYGCTGCAGACAAACTTTGATACCTTTGATACCATAATCTTCTCCTCATTATTCCTTGTCTGCAGTATAATTGGCAAAACCACCAAGATCATTTCCTTCAGTCTTAAACTCTCTCCCATTATCACAACCCAGGCTTTTTTCCTTACACACATCCTTCAGCAGCACCAGATAGACCCCCACACATCACAGTGCCTCCATTTATGTTTAAGACTGAACTTGGAGAACGTACGGCAGTTTTGATGCGGGCTCTCATCGCTGCCATCTCCACAATCATTTGCGCCATTGCACAGCTTTCTCTGGCCAATACAACGCCCGTTCCCACACAGGAACTGGTCTGGGGCACACTGAGGGGTCCCTGCAACAGAAGAAGGGGAAAGTAAGCACACCACAGCTTACKGATGGAACAACAGTCATGGTGAAGAAAAGGATACAGAACATTTTCTAAGGTTTGTTACAAACTTTACATATGAGCACAAATCCATGACTTCCTCTTTCCTTGAATTCAGCTCATCCTGCACTCCTTACTGCTCCACATATGTTTATGCTGATTTGGAGGCCTGCGAACTCTCCTCCAGTCCGATGTTGCTTTATTGGGAAGTTCAGCTATTTAGTTTCTCTCAGAATGACTGGAAGGTCCTGGCTTAGTTCCCTTTGGTTCCAGATTCCACCACCCTACTCAGCATGTGCAAGAGAGGAGTCAGTTCCTCACTTTAATCATCTGACATGTCATCCCAGCRTGGCTATGGATCTTAAACCTGCCTAGGAATGAGCGCCTTGTCCAGCCCTAACTGCACTGTGACGGACTTGGAATGGATTTACATGCATCCTTGAAATCTGAGCTCAGGCAACAGGATTTCACACATAAGCTACGCGCTTCAACTTCTGCTGTTGGCAGGGAGACTCTACAGAATTCTTGTAAGTAAAGTAATACTGTTTGTAGGGACTTTGCCAATCTGTTTGTTTCTTCAGCAATAACTGCACTGTCCTGTTGCCTCTTATTTCTTGTACCTCTTAAGCTGACTTGGTTAGTGGTTTCCAAATCATCACACTCTGATAATTCTAGGAAGACAACAGGACAATACAGTTATCAGCAAAGAAACAATTAGATTGGCAGACTGCCTGGAAGCAGCATGGAAAAGTGTAGTTGTGAGATTAACAACAAGTACAAATAAGAACAAACAGACACACCAACTGGGAACATAAAACCAAATCACATGCAGATTCACTTTTCAGAGCACAGGAATGCTTTATATGAAGGATTCTGAAACTTGGACTGCATTTGTCATATTGAACATAAAGATCCTTACATCAGCTGATCTCCTAGTATTCTAGGAATCTTCTCTATGGCCAATAAAAATATAATTCTGCTCTAAATCCAAGAGGTGACACAGAATTTTAACTCTTGCTACAGACATTGAGACAGCAAGCTATTTCGCTTAGATGAGCCAGTACACATTCTGCTTGGAAGCCCCGAGTTCTTTTTTACCTGCTGACTATCACCACAGACCTAATGCAGAACTGCACAACTAACCTTACAGTAACAATAGCTGCACTCAGCCACCTTGGGTTTGGTTTGAGGTGGAGAGGTTGAATTTCAGTGGCTCTGGAAGTTTGACTTGGCTTCTGGGTGGCAACTGTTCTTTCAATACCTCTAAATACCTTTGTTAYCAGGATGAGGAAACAGGGTTACCGGCTTGTCTTTAAGTACAGTTGCTTTTTCCAGGATCACCACCATCTCCTGCACACTGGGGGTGATCATGACAGCTGACCAGTCTAGAGCAGCTGCTCTCAAATGGCTACGAAGTGTGCCCTCTCCAGGTCCTCTGAGCTCAGCTGTCCTTGTAGAACACCCACCCTCCCCTCCTCAACAGACCCAAACAAGAGGTACCGTTTCACAAATCCCTTTTGTCTGTTTTAAACCCACTGTTTAAAATACACTGATCCAGAAGGGTCAGTATGCACAGCTGGGCRCCACTCACTGGGATGTATTCATGGACCAGTACACACTATTCCTCAGCAAGGCCTACAGACATCCTGAAGGAYTTAAGGAAAATAGAAGATTCCAGACATTCCTTGAATCCTACCGTAACACCAGGGTTTGTTGAAACCCTCCTCTTCTCCATAATCACTATTATATAAAAGAATGCCTATATGCAAAACGATTACTAAAGAGAGACTCCTGAGCAAATATCCAAGGGGGAAGCTGACACCTTTAACCTCGAAAACAAAGGCTTTATCCTTCACTTCCACACAATGCACTTTTTGATTCCACTGCCTGCTAGAATTGCTTGGCAATTTCACAAGGCAACATGAAAGCTATCCAGAGCTATCCAGAAGGCATGAGTTAGTCCATTTGACAAAGGTAGCAACTTTGCACACTATTAATGTTTCCAACTCTGAATAGAATCATCTCAGAGCTCTATGGTAATTCATAGTGTAGGGACAGGATACGAAGATACAGGGATCTGATATTTGACCAGAAAACACCATCACGCACATTAGTTTAAGCAAACAGACCTGCACCTGTTTGCAAGCGTATAAGATAGCCTATAGACCCCATTCTTTGGGAAGGACGGAAACTCTAGCCTGAACTCAGTGAAGCAATCCAAAAGACTTCACTACCTATTACCTCCAGGATAGAAACATTAGCTATAAGCAGCAAGGCAGCAGGCCAAACCTGTGTTCTCACAGTTCTCCTCATCGCTGTTGTCAGAGCAGTCATCTTCCCCATCACAACGCCAGGACAGACGGACACAGCGCCCTGATTTACAGCGGAACTGGTCAGCTGTGCACATAGATGTAGCTGAGGGACCAAAGAAAGACCATCAGATGAGCAAGAAGGATCAGAAGAGACCAAATTCCAAAGCTAACAGTCYCAAACACTCTTTTGCATCCACAGAAACTGAATGCTTCCAGCAGCTCCCMGCACTCACTGCAGTTCCTCTCATCTGACTGGTCATCACAGTCGAAGTCTCCATCACACCTCCAGCCTGCATTAATGCACAAGCCACTGTTGCACATGAACTCTCCAGAGCGACAAGGCTGGTGAGATGCTGCAGAGATGGTAAAGAATATAAAGAGCAAACTCAGACCAATGTAACATCCCCAAAGCCCCTCAGCACCACCCTTACACTCCACTATTGTGGAACTTGGTCCTGAATAGACTCCTGCTGGAAACCGCTTTAACTCCTGTATGCAGAAGTGTACTGACTACACGGTTCCCATCACTCTATTCTCACTTTCCCCGAGTTAAAAAAAAAAAAAATAATGACAGAGCCAGCTTATGTGTGAACAATTAGATTGCTGTCTACACTGCAACCCCTCTCCAGCCAATGCAAAATCCATTTAGGTTTGCAACTCAGATGCTTGGACAAGTATAACACCCTGCACTAACTTACAGCAGTCAGATTCATCAGACCAGTCCCCACAGTCGTCGTCGCCATCACAGTGGTAGATGTCCAAGATGCAGCGTCCATACGCACACTGGAACTCCTCCAAGCTGCAGGTGGCAGCTGGAACATCTGATGCTAACAAGGGAAACAAAGAAAAAATGCCTGAGGTGACAGGGCACAATCCAGTTTAGATGCAACCTTCTCAGTCTAATAACGGACTAGCAAGTATTCAACGGAAAGGTGTTGGAAATTACTAGCCATCACTGCATATCTCTGCTTGATTTGTATTACTGAGAGGAACTTGAATGCTATTTGTGCTTCACTGAGGGACAGGTTAAACCTATATATAAAGGCACCCATGCAGACAATCCACTAAAATAAATAAATATTAAAAAAATAAGAATAAAAAAATTACATAGGATGTTAGTCTGTAAACAGGAACTTTTCAAGAGTCATTAAGTTCTAGAGACAGAAACAGATATGAAGAAGGAAGGGTTGATGGGAAAGCAACAAAAAGGATCCAAGAGTGTCACCYTCCATCTTACGCTTGAGACACTATGTCTTAGTACCCTCCAGAAAGTGTTTAAATTGTTTATTAAACCTGAAAAAGGTAGATACAAAAACAGATGGAAAAATACAGACACCCTTTGGGGTAGCTCTATATTAAGGATTGAGGCATGTCAGAATGCAAGGTTAAAGTATGGAACTATTCCTTTAAAATTTTAATAAAAATAAGCGCTTGAAGATCAAAGGAAGCAAGCCAGCAGCAAGGTGCCCAGGGTCTGCATCTGACCTTTAAGGATTTCCCCCCTCCCTTTCCTCTCAAGCTGTCACCAAAACAAACCGTGCTTTATCAGTAAGGAGCACTGCCAGACAGATGACCCTGGGCAAAGCCCAACCAACTTATAGTCAAGGATTTGTCCACTGTTCTCTGTTCAACAGTACACTGTGTGGGAAGGGATGAAAAAATATTTTGAGTCCCACACAACAGAATCTGACACCTCTTCTTCATACTGTCCAGAGAATGAACTCCGTGTTTCAGGCACGTAAGCCTTCCAACTGAGGAGCTCTGAAAATAAATCCATTAAACAAAACRGAAAAGAAAGACTGACAGTCTGGGCAGTGAACTCCACCTGCCTCTCCAACCAGAAGTAGTGGGCACAGCCCGCAGGCGTGCAGTAAGAGCTTTAGTTCAGTGAGTRGCCAGTGGCTGGATACTAAAATGTGTGTTAACGTGTGCCTCACCAAAGGAGCCTGAAAGGAGYGTTTGGATCTCCTTAAGGAGAAAATTAAGTCAGTGACTTAAATTCTCATGTAGTGTGATWCAGTTACAACACACATACCCCCAAAAGAAATGCACACACACAAAAAAGAGAAAAAACACACAAAAAAGAACAGTATAGTCCCACCTTGTCCTAGACGAATGACAAGCAGGACTGGAGATAAGGAAAAGATGACAGCCACACGGARGAAGATAAGAGAAAGGGAGGTAGCCAAACTGAGCTTCTTAGTGAGCTACTTAAAATGCCTTATGGAGACAACTGCCAGCCAGGACTGGAGAAGCATTCCAGCTCAGAGAAGCAGGGGCACCAGTTCTGGGTGTCCCCCCACTCCCTAGGAGGCAAGGTTGAAACATCTCCCCTCCCTTCCCGAGGGCCTATTCATGGCCTGCAGGGAAGCGAAAGGCAAGGGAGCAAGAAAGGGAGAGGGGGAAAGGAGACGGAGAGAGGCCGGCTTCCTCTTAGAGCCCTTTCCTGGCTTAGAAATGTTTGCAGCCCCTGGCTCCCTGCCAACCCTCATTATCTGGAGAGATAAAAGACAACTCCCCCATGCATCCACTCCCCCTGCCCTTCAGGAGCTGGCGGCCCTGATCCCCCTCCCAGAGCCTTTTGAAGTTTCCTGCTATCTAGAACAAATTCTGCAAAATGCCTTTGAGACCAGGGTGGGGGAAGGGACGACTGCAACTTCCACAGACACCGACAGCGCTCACAGACACGGGAGAGAGGCAGTGGGGGTTAGGAGGGGGACATAACAGACTCCTGTCCCACTTGCTACAAAGCCTGTGAAGGTGGAGGAGAAAAACAACTGTTGTGGGCTCTCACGGCCCCCCTTTCCCATCAGTCACATCAGCTTCCAGCTAACTTGTCCTATCGGCCCTTTTCGGACAACGTCTTGCATAAAGCGTCCGAGTGAAGAGGGGCGGGCAGGCAGCCCCTGCAGCGTGCCAGCTGGGGATGTGTAGTCCCTGAGGATGCTGTCAGTGGGCAGAGCCCCCCCTGAAATTTCAGGCAGGAATCAGACAAGAGGAAAAAGAAGGGAACAGTTTTCTCCCCTTCCCTCTGCCCTCCAGCTCCTACAGTTTTATATAGAGCTGTATTCAGTAAAGYATAAGCCTCCTGCTCTGACTCAAGGTCACACAGCCATGGGAAGGAACAGAAAAGCAGCCAGGCACAGATGAAATATGCCTGTGAGGTAACACAGGAGATATACCATTCTCTTGTGCCCTCTGGGGCAGGCAACAGCAGGCAGCATAGCTGCCAGTACAGGCAGGACTAACTTGTTTTTGATCTCTGCTGAAGAAAACGTGCCAAACCCCAAGACAGGAGCAGGTCCAAAGGGCTATTTCCTGTGGTTACAAAGCAAGGAGAGCACTTACGGCAATTCTCTTCATCCGAGCCATCCTTGCAGTCTGTGTCACCATCACAGAACCAGTGCTCAGCTATGCAGCTACCGTCACTGCAACGAAACTCCTTCTCCGAGCACTTTCTCATATCTGCAGAGACAGCAACGCAAACAAAGTCTTGGCTTTTCTCAGAGTACCCAGGAAACAACCGCACCATGCTCCTGAAGCTCCTAGGGCACCCACAAACAAGACTGCTCATTAAACCATACAAACCCATGTCATGCAGTGCCTGAGCAAAACCATCATTGTTCATTTAACCGACACGGAGTGCTGGATTCAAAAGGAATCCACAGGACTTCACAATGGCATGTCAAGAAATAACAGGTCTCAAGTGATTTTTGTTTGGCAGGTAAGCCACACAGCCTGAGATCCCAAGCAGCCAGCCCTAGGAACGGAATATCCCACAAGCCCAGCCCAGACAAGCCAGCTGCGAGCCCTCGCCATGCTCAGGGAATCCTAGAACTTCACAGGTTGGAGTCTGTGCAACCCCTTTTAAAGGACTGCCAGGGCAGTATCTGTAGAGCCACATTACTCACCACACTGCTCATCGCTGTTGTCRCCACAGTCGTTGTCACCATCACAGTGCCACAGGCTGCGGATGCAGTATCCATTCTGACATGAGAACTCATCTTCCTCACACTCCCGTGGAGCTGCAGGGACACAATGGAAATAAGGTGAAGGCAAAGCGAGAAGAACACCTTACATAACACCAACTCTATGACATGTTAAAAATTGAATAACATCGTCCTCCAAGGACACCATGATGTTGGAGAGCTGATTTCCCTTCCCCTAACAATACCAGGAGGGCCGCTGTGAGATTTCTTGAGTGTCTCTCTTCCACTCCATCCGCAAGTCAATAGTACAGCRGGCTCTAAAATTTGAGAACATGGGTTGGAGAAAGTACCTGGAACAGAGAGATGGAGCCACGCACCCTGTRCTGGTATTCTAGCACAGCCCCAAGCCAGGCTCAAGAGATACCTGCACAGACAAAAGGCAATCCAGGCCTCTTTTTAAAGGAATTAAATAGGCCCTATCATTATCTAACAAATAATTGCTGGTAGAATTATATCTCCACCTCCTTTTCGCAACGATGTCAAAGCTATCTTCAAAGGAAAGGAAATGTTCATTGAAAAGGGAGAAAGAAAATTTAAACTTCCTCTTCTGAACGCCTCAGTATTTGCAGCCTCATTCCACCCTCTTTGCCAGTCTTCTAAGGCAGCTTGTCTGCAGACCAGTGAGGAAAGGAAAGGGACTTCAGAATTAACACCTGAGGACCTCAATCCAACAGAAACCCTCCTGTGGTTACGTGCTAGTCTGAACAACCCCCCAAGAGTCTCCTATTCACAGAACCTTGCCTTCCTCCTTTCATTAGTCTCCAAATCTTTTGATCACACCCTTCTCCATTGTTGTCTTAGATATGAGGGCATTCTAACTTTTTCTGAAAAGCAGAAGACCAAACAGACCCAGACCTATACACCTTTTCTTTCATTAAAATCTTTGAATAGACTGGAAAACTAAGCTTAGTCCTGTGAYCCAGAGCATCACACAGGATGTCAAACCCCTGAACCTTGCTTCCCAGCCCTTTGCCCAAAAGGGCAGGCAAAGATCAGGGGCATGCTGATCAAAAAGTAAATTCATTTCCATGCAAGTATTGGACATGGAATACTTTACAGCCAAGAACTTTATTTTTGCATTTCTTGAGATGTGGTTCCTCCATCAGAGCCACTCTGGAGCACCAAGCACACAACTTTTGTAGAATTCAAGGGCTGTAGCGATGCTTATTAAGCAGCTGCAACCATCTCAACCAAACAGCAAACCAGTTCTGCTCCTAACTGCAGCCTGATGCCAGCCCTAGCAACCAGTGCAGTTTCAGAGAAGCCGAAGCTCCAGTGCCACATAACACGCTGGTTCTCTGGCACGTGCTGCCAAGTACGGACCTGACGATGTGTTGTGGAGAAGGAAAGTTGTACCCCTGAACACCTTTTGCTAATGGAAGTCAAGCGCAAGTAACCTTTGTCCTCAACACCAAGGGGAAAGGAGGGTGCTGAASTCCAAAGACTCAGGCAAAATTCCCTCCGACTTAACAGTCTGCAGAAGCACAACAGCAGTGCTCACAGCTAGCAGCCTGCCATGGCAGTTCTTCTGAAGATGGCACCTCACACGGCAGCAGACAGCCAGCTTCCAGGGTAGCCGGTCTCTGTGTGGGCAGCACCCCTACAGCACCTCCCGCTCCTCAGGGAGCTCTGTTTGAAGGGAGAGGATGCTGGGGACAGCCCGGCACAGSAGAAAAGTCAGACAGTGGAACCTGAGGCCACAGGAAGCCAGCCAGACAGGCAGTTCAGTAGGATTTGGCAGGGGTTAGGTGTTTCCACGAACAGGGGAAGACACGAAGAGCTGAGCTCAGGGAAGTGCTTCATGGGACATTAACTAGCAAGGCTGCAGGGCATAAACGGTTCTCCAGCTGGATGGAGAAGCATTCCCTCCCCCAGGACACGCAGCTGTAGAGCAAGCCAGGTGCCAAGGCGGCAGGGCTTACGGACATCAGGTACACGCCTCTGTCAGAGGCAGGATATAGCTTATTRCAAGCCAAAGGTCTAATTCAGTGGATAAACTCTCACATTCCTATAATAAAAAGGGTCAACTTTCCCTGGCCATGGCAGGCAGGCACTGCACCCACCCTCTCCCCTCAGAGAGGTCACTTACGGCAGTCCTGTTCATCAGAATCATCCTCACAGTCGTTGTCTCCGTCACAGACCCACGATCGGCGGATACACTTCCCGTTGTCACAGTGGAAGTCCAAGGGGGAGCAAGTGGGCAGCACTGCAACAGCAAAGAAATATCTCATGGAGCTGCAGCCAGCTTCCTTCCTGMAAGCAAAGTTCCTTCCCTCCTGAGAGAGGAGGGCTACACCTCTTAGAAACAAAAGACATAAAATTTCAAGTCATGAGGAGGAGCTGTCCCTCAGATGGGAGGCCAGGGTAGATCTGTAGCTTGGCAGCRTCTCCTCCCCAGAGAAGCACTGACCTTCCCACAATAAAGTAGCCACCACAATTCCCCCACTGAGTTATTTTCTCTCTTTCATCCCTGAGCCTGCTGTCCTCCCATAACTGCACTTGTTTTATAACAAGCAAAATTACATTATCAGCATCTTTCCAGCATGCTTCCCAGCGCAGTCCATCCTGTTTCTATTACACAGCGAGTTCTTTAGAGTGAGAACTATCAGAAGCAATGTTTTGGGGAACAGGATTTTGCAAGGTACATGCTACAGTCTGCATTCCAGTGTGGGGACTYTGCCAGCATTTTTGTCTAACAAACTTGCAAGGGGAAGCTTAGAGGCATGAATCCACTGCTGGGGATAATAYGCTGTACCCTAGGTGTGGGCAATAGAGTCCAAACCCTGCTAGGTCTCCAGAAGGGACACAGAAAGGGGGCAGACACGGGATGRTGCTTGCCTACACAGGAGTCTGCTGGCAATGGAGTGGAACCACAAATCCACAGTGTTTGAAGAGGCCTGGAGCCACAAAGCTGGAATTCAAGGGGGAGCATCAGCCCTTGTCCTTCCCCCCACAGATGAGAGGAACACTCAAACCCGGGAGGTTCATGCTTTTAAGTGCTGCCAGCTGTGGTAGGGAAGGGGCTGCACAAGACTGCTCCTGACAGGTGTGTTCTCCAAAGAACAAGGTTCGCTCAGCGATGCGAAGGGGCGAGGGCTGGAGAGGCTAGCGCCTGAAACCCTTTCATCCCGGCCCAGCTTGCTGACAGCATCTCCCATCTGTCACCAGGCAGGCCAGCCCTCTCCTGCTACGCTGCTGCTGCTTCCCCTGCCAACGCTACCCTGGAGGTGGGAGCGTGAGGGGAGGGAGGCGGGTAAAAGAAGAAGGTGAAGACAGCAGCCACGCACACGAGGAGGAGGATTTAATAAGGAGAACAAATAGTCACATTTTCAGCTTTTCCAGCTTCCTCAACCCTCCATTTCCCCCTGGCCCAGGACCGCTGCCGAYGTCCTGTGAAAGCAGCATGGATTACACTATACAGAATCATTTACTGCTCTCTRTAGCAAGTCCTCCAACATTTCTCACCAAGGGCTGTCCTAAAAGCCTCCCACCTAAGAATACACTAGKGCAGTTAAATTCAGACTTGCTCTAAAATCTCCTTCCCTAACCGCAAATTCGGATCACCTTCTCAGCCGTTCCTGCAGCATGGCAAGCGTAGACATCTCTGTATCTGAGAGGACATCRCTGCAGACATCACTGCTCCCAATGCTGCACTAGGTGACAAAATACAGAATCTGGCACTGGCCCTTGGGAAAAGGTTCTTCCCATCATGTCCAGGATACAGACGTATGTCCAGGTCAGATCCAGCTAATTCTAGGCCYCAGAGAGGTATGAAGGAGAGGGAAGCATACAAATCTGTATTTTCGCCCCACAGGTTGGACAGCACCCTGGTCTTCCAATGGCCGAGCCCTTTCCTTACGCTGCGCTTGCTCTGAGCACCCCTGTGCTGCTGCATCAAAATGGAGAGGGAGCTTCCCCTTCTTCCCCAGGACAGGCAGAAGGGGAAAACACTCCCGTTCCCAAACTCTGCTTCCAAACAAAACCAAGACAGATTTTTGAATTCAGAGGGTCAGTCCCACAGGTCAGCCCTCTCTCCCCCAAGCACAACTTCCATACGTTGCACGCTGAGCAAACCTTCCCCAGCCTCAGCTGCAGTTTCAGGACTCAGACCATCCCCCCCAGCATATGCTTTTCTGCCTGCTCTCCCTGATCCCAGCGTGACTAATCACCAAAGGACTGCACAGGAGCCACCTGGAAGGGAATTTGCATGCTGACTCTCCAGGGGAGAATTCTTCAGGCTCCCAGAGGGTTAGGCCATTAGCGCTGGTTCCCAGCCGACACCATTATCCCACTGAACTGCACCCCTTCACGAGGTAACGACACAAAATGAAATTCCACCCCCACAGGGAGCAGTTCAGCCAATTTCATACTCCCCCTAAATATAAAAATTGAGCTTCAAGCACAGGGGAGGGGAGCAGGAGGAAGAGGGTGAAACACAAACTGCCACATACAAAGGAGGACCTAATTCCCACCCCAGCAGACAGCAAGTGTGTGCCAGACCAGACAACACCAGGGGGGAGATAAACCCCCTTCTACAGGAGCTCTCCATTTAAGGAARAAGAAAAAACACAAACCCACTTAAGACAAAAAAAACCCTAATGAACGAAGGCTGATGTCTCATAGAGCAAAGGAACTGCCAATGGGATCAGGGCAGGGATCCACTAAACTTGTAACCTGAATCTAATAACGGTCAGAATCAGATGCTTCAAAGGAAAATGCAAGAGATTCTGGGAGCAGCWTTCACACGGGGGCAGCCTCTTCCTAACCCCCTCTTCCCAGCTCTGCCCTCCCAATCCATGATCCCTTCTCCCCACTAAAAAGCAAAATGCCTCCACAGAAACATTCCTGTGTTTCCTTCTACTCRTTCTAAACACATCGGGCTTCAGTTCCACTGTACAGCCCTTTGCTCTAGGGTTATTATTATTCAGCCTTTCTGTTGGTCACTTAGTACTTTATATTTTTATGAGTTTTATTCCTATGGAGTTAAAGCTGAGGGCATACCACTAGCCCAGAGTTAATGTTTAGTACTGTTGTAAATATATCGAAAGTGTTTGGAAATTTGAAGTTAAGAGGAAATTCAAAAGTTAAGAGGTCACACTTAGGACATTCAAACAACCTCCACTATATTTTGTCCTGACATCATGGAGCAGCTATACAATTTGGTAAGTGCATTGCTTTAACTCATATAACTCATTTTAAAAGCCACACTTCCATGGTCAGAAGAAGAGTACAYGGCAACACAAATGAAGCCGTAGGAACTCGTTTCACTGCCATAGATGGAGYAAGACCTCTCTGGACAAGCTGGATTAGCATCTAGAAGACTGGAAACAGAACCCTTATATTCTCTTCCCAGCTTGATATTGATGCTTGCATGACCATGGGACAGTTCTGTCTCTTTAGCCCCACTTCCCCAACCTGTAAAATGAAGGATATTTGTTACTTCCTAAGAAAGCTGCAAGTCCTTCACAGGCACTGCTTCCACTGATGAGAAAGTAATCACAGATTGCACCAACACGCTTTCACCACTACTCATAGCAGGATTAGGTAGTGCAACAGTAAATACAGTTAAGCCTCATCGCCCCTTCCCTGCTCAATTCCAGCTTGATCTCTCCATTTCTGTGCAAAGAAACAATATTCTCCTAAAACAGATGAGCAAAGGCAAGTCCCAGGATGGAGCTGAAGACAGACAACTGACAGGGACTAACCCGCCTCCCCACGCAGAGCGGAGAGGCARGATGGGGAACAAGCCCAAGGAAGGGGCGCTGGTGGGAAGAGCTGGGCTGGGCAGCAACAGCCCAAGAGAGCACATCTGCCAACTGACAGTGAGCAACACAAAAAGGCTTTTGAACTTCCAACCATTCCCCTGAGCTCATCCCTCTGCATGGTCACCCTGGACATCATCCAAGGTTTCAGCAAAGCCAGGTCTATCGTAAGCCTGCTATTCCTCCCCCTCTCCCAACTCCTATTACACAGGGCKCTCTTTTACGGCCGAGCAGAAGGGGAAGGGGGAGGGCGGGGGAAAAGGGAAGTTTATAAGGTGAAACGCAGACTGAACCACGTCCCACTGTCCTTTGAACACTTTACCCCTGTTGCCTGTGGTCAGCAGGTTGCTTTGTACCCAAGGACAGCGAGCGACTGGTGTTCAGGGCCCTGGAGCGCAGCGGTTTGAACAACACTGCTTGTTTAATTAGACAAACTCTCSGTCATGTGAAGAATGAGAAGTTCATTTAAAAAATAAATACGAACTGAAAAAAAAAATCATGCTACCTACGTTAGAGATAACTGCAGCCTGGCTCCCAGCTATGTCCACACTGATGCATGTGTCATGAGCACATATATAAACACAAACATAGATYTGTTTGCTGAGATCTGTAGCGCAGGGGGCATAAGTCCAGAAACAAGAATAAAGGACATTAGTCCACTCTCAGGAAGAAATAGGAGACACTGCATTTTACTAACTACATTTTGGAAAAAYCTAGTTCCAGAATAACATAAAATGTTTCCAATCACGCTGCTGAACTGTATTTTAAAGATGCTGCTGGTCAAAAGAAAAAAAAGAGAGAAAAAATAATTTTAAAAAGAGTATTGGCACCCAATCTTTCATAGCCCTTTGATCACAAGTGTTCTGCCCGAGGGGACACTGCATTAATTCTGATGTCCTATAAAGGAAACACACATAGTCCAAGCCCAATAAAATGATGAAGTATGTTGCAGATATGGAACTGGTGTCTTTTCAAGAGAAACTTGAACTCTCTAATTAGTAAAACTTGAAGTTTAGAAGTGAAGCTTCACCTAAGCTCTTGCATCTGAGCTCAAGACTGGTGAGTAAGTGAAGGGCAGAGGGAAGATGATTCTTTTAAAGTTTCCATTAATTTTAGGAAAAGACCTGTGAGATTTTTATCCTCACATCACCTCAAAAAATTCTGTTGTGAGACTGATAAGCAGGCTATAGTGATAGCCCTGTTCCTGGCAAGAAGAGACCCTCTCYTGGGCTTGAATGAGTTGTAGCTCAACAGGAACTGCCTAAATTTCCCAATGAGATGGGAACAACAGACCATTTTCAGTAAGCTTTAAGGTAAAAGGAGTAAATTCTTCTTCAGTCCCTTTAAACGAAAAAATACTGTACAACAGTGCATGGAGCTAAGTAAGCAAGTCTGTGTCCCAAGGAGCTACACATTTACAAGCTGATTAGGTATATGATACAGAGCCAAAGTTCAGACGAGGGGATTTGACGTATCTTAGGAGAAACAGAACTATTTATCCATCCTCAGGCCAAGTTTACTCAGTTGTCCTTTCACCCTTGCCACAGGAAGTAAGGCTCATTCACACCACGCCGGACTTCAAAGCGCACGCAGGAGGGCAGAATGAAAACCATCCCTCCGCCTGCAAGCGGCTTTCGTTAGGGACAGTCCGAAGCAGCCTCTGTTGGCACAAGGCAGGACGGCAGCCGAGCTGCTCCGTGCATGTGTGGCAAGGGCTTCCAAGCCAGACRCTGTCAGCAAGCCAGAGAACTGACACCGGAGAAAGTCTATGAAGCTGGCATGACAGCTGGGAGGTTGCTTATTACTATTATTACTACAGCACTCTGGCTTGTAAACATGATCCAGAGCAGGAAGCAAACATGTCACGGAATAATTGGCTCCCATCACAGCAGGGCTTCGGACCTGCCAGAAACACAGCTCTTGTCACAGCCAGGTAAGCAGAGGCAGGGCTCTCCCAAARACAAGGGGAAAATACCTATGAAAGGCAGACATTCCGAGGATACCAATACAAGTGGAAAATGTCTGGGGTGTGCAGAAAGGGTAACAGTTGAGGAAAAACTTAGTGCAACTGACTCAAAAAGTGGGAATTTGTTTTATAGTTTGTAAAAGAACATTAAAAAAAACCCCAACCAAACCCACAACCACAACACACCACATTTTAAGAATTTATCTCAAAACTGAAAAATCTCTCTCAAAAGGAAGAAACATTCCCTGTGTCTGCTCTTGTTTTTCATAGCTGCAACTCCTCTCACTCACTGCCAAGTATCTTGCCTTCCCCCCACTCCATGCATTTCAAGCTATATGTCATTCTTTAACTGAAATGAYAGCTTACCAGTTCAAGGCTAGAAAATTGCATTAATATAGAATTTAGTAAACTCCAATCAACTACGCAAGCATATGCAGTGCTATATAGACACAGATGCAKGATTGAATCTTGACTTGCTAAAGTAATTTTCACCTTTCCCCCCACCCTGTGTTTCACTCTCTTGCTTTATTAGGAGTCCAGCAGTCCAATGTCTTCCCATTCTCCTCTCCCTTTCCCAMGGAAGTAGACAGAACTCTCTCAGGAACTCATTCTTGTAGTTGTACCGGCTTACAGTATACATACGAGCTGATACACTGAAGGAAAAGTAGACCTTAGAACAAGCACGGTTGCAGCTTTATCTCTCTGGAAAGTTAGGACATTCACAGGAGAAAAAAGAAAATCCTGTAACTCTAAAACTAGCTTGCAGCAGACCAGTGGAAATGTGGGATTCMTTGCAATCACTTCTGCTCACTCTTCAGATCATCTCCTTGATGATATTTTAATTCCTGTCTTTAAAACTCAGATCTGTATTTCCAAACGTTACTGAAAACGAATCCCRACAGCTTTAGCATCTCAGAAGAGTCCATATAAGTGGTTGCACAGACTTCGGTTCACGAGTCAGAACAAACCACTGGGCTCACCCCAGCATGAAGACTAGCCCCATGGCTTTTGAGGAATCTCACTAACTTTTTTAACTAGGCCTCTAATATAATCTGGGGCTTGTAGGATGACTTCATCAGGACAACCCAAACCTACAGCTCAATATTTGTATTAAAAAGAAATTCACCCATTTCAGACCTGGTATAAGTCGATAAACAAAAAATAAATCAAGTTCGAAACAGAGAAGTTGTCCAAAATTTCACTCCAACCAGAACAGTGTATGCGTGTCACAGACAGATGGCCAGGGAAGGAAAGAAAATCTGCGAATGACCGTTCTCACGTACTATGTGCAAGCATCAGTGCTGATTTGTGAGAAGCTTAAATTGATCTAAAGTTCGAGTTGCTGTTCCAAGGGCCTCACACCCCACCCAGGCTCTTGCACTCCTGCTGCCGCCTTTATGCTTGGCACAGTCAGCAAACAGATCAAATGAAAAGTTAACCCCACAAATAACCTTCACAAGGTTCCCGTATCCCAAGCAAAAGAGGGATTTAGCAAGCGATCTGCTCTAGCAAAAAGTTTTGGTGCAATAACAACTAACCAAGATAGGAAATAGCACAGACAACTACCATGAACCTACACTGTAGAGTCGATCTCGTTCTTACAAGCTAACAATAATACCACACACCTGGACTCCTAATGAGCAGCTATTCAGAGCAAGATTCAGYAGGCTTCATGGAGTAAGTGTTCCTAGGGCCCCTGCACTGCAACCTCGCATGTGTGTGCTGAAGCCATGCACTTAACATTTCCATAGTCCTTAGCCCCGTTGCTTAACTTTTATTTTTGCTTTCTTCTTTCCACTCAGAATACTTCTGGCTGTCGGCTGAAAAAGTTCTCCTCTTTGTATTTATTCTACTACAATGCAATATTTAAAAAGGCAGCTCAGATTCTAGTCCTTCCCCTTGAGTCACTTTTCTACTCTGTATAAATGCAGCTCTTTATCTCCCCTTCCATCTTGTCAAATCTACTGTCTTTCTCTGTACATGCTAGCTTACCTCTCTCACTAAACTGCAGAGATCTACAGCACAAGTCGTATTCTGAATGAGATGTTTAAACATTCCCATCTTACACGTGCTGTTTTCTAGACAGCTCCCTTTGCTTCAGTCTTATTCCTCCCTTTGCCTTGTTAGAAACTGTAAATTAAAGAAGGCACAAGTCAAACCCAGTTCCTACCTTTTCTGCRTCACTTGGTTGTCTGCCTCTACATTATATACTTCCCAACCTCCAGTGCCTGAGAGTATCAGCAGATTGATCACAGTTCACTACTACTCCCTAGTTTGCAGAGTTTCCATTCAAATCCATATGGGCCAGATTTCCTTAATATATTAGGGATACACCATAACCACAGCTTTACTGTGTAAGACCAAAAGGTTCCTCTCGCCCAGGCCACGACGATGCAACAGCAGATCCCAAGTGTAAGAACATAGCATACAAGTAAACGTTCTTCCTCAGAAGACAAAATCTGCCTTTATTTGTAATACAAAGACTTCCCAAACAAGAGGTGGTATATTCATCTTTAACAGCCCTCAGTGGATTTTACATCCATAAACTTGTCAGACTGCCTTCTGAGAACATTTGAAATTTCAGAATCAATGTTTTGTGGCAAGGRGATCCACAGCTTACGTATATGTTGTATGAACAAGCAACTCTTGGTAGCTTTTTGAACCGTCTCCTGCTAGTTCCTATGGAAGGTCTTAACCCTCCTGCCCCCCAAACCTACCATGCCTGCCTAGCTTAAAARCCTTTGGTGCTGGATTGTGTTGAAGTACAAAGTAGACCTTATCAACAAGTATTTCTTGTCTAAATCGTTACTGATTCTTTCACAGTGTTCCAATAGATTTGTGAAGCATGACTTCCCCTTACAAACACCACACACACCCCAAAACCAAAACACTCCAACCTGCGCCCTCCCCCCCCCCCAAAAAAACCAACCCCAACCCCCCCCCCCCCACAAAAACCCCCAAAAAAAAAAAAAAAAAAATCTTCCTCTGTGATCAATAAGAAGCCAGCAAAACCAGTTTAGATACTGGTTATGCCTTACCTCCCCAAGCCCCTTATTCCTGCCCAACTTCTCCTTTTTCAGCCTGTGCAGTTGAGTACAGCCTCCTCTCTCCTGCTCTTTCAAGATTTTAGTACTATTTCTTCAGTTCCCAGATCCTCACCTCCTCTTTCTTGAGCATGACAAGTTCTCATATTCGCTCTTTTCTTCACTGGATGTAAACATGCAGGTTTTCCTTCCACTTTCTTTGRTTTCTCCAGTTAAGGTCACTTCCTTGCCCAATAACCCTTTCACTAATCATCTTTAAACCAAACACTGATCACCTCAGTTTGCAGGTAACCTATTTTCAAAACCCCATTTTTCACCCAAGGTCTTCCATGTTGCTCACTATTTGCAAAATTGTAAGAAACAAGAAGTGAGGAGGAAACAAATTTTCACAAAGCTGGGTTGAGCTCTCCCATGCTTAAGGAAGAAGAGATTCTCCAAAACAATGTTTCGAAGATGAGGAAAGCTCCTTTCCTTACAGCAGTCAACAGTGGAAACCAGGGAAGGCTAGAGAAACATCCAACAGAGGAAGATAAATTCCTCAATAACGTTTGTTGACAGAAGCCTTAAATCTTCAGCTCTAGGGARACTTTCATGAAAGTAGTTCCATGAAATTTGGCCTTTTTTCCCCACCCTTCAATTCTACCATGGTCTGTGGAATCCAAAGAGATGAGGTAAGAAAGCAACTTACTTGTGGCTCTAGGGAGAGAGGTTTTCTCTATTCATCTGTATCGTGTTAAACTCACTAAGAGTGACACTTCTTATCAGTTCTCACCTAGCTGGCTCAGCTACACAGATGCTGACAACTAGGTAGATGCACAGTAGCTGCAAGGTAATTTCTCTCAGCAAATCCCAAGACCAATGAATGTTGATTACAGTGCTTACCTTTCCCTGCCTTCATAGGGCAGCCARGACAGAAACTAGAATGTTACTTAAGAGGGCAGACACCCTCAATACACTTCTYCACACTGCTTATTTATTTTCCATTAATATTTATAGCAAAACCATATCATTTAGCTCCCGGYGCTTTTGTAAGGCTGGGAAAAAAAGAAGTACTTCTCTCTGTCCCTCCTCTCTCTCTACAACATTGACGTCCAACAGCCATCTAAAACCAGCTGGAAAAAGCAGAGCTGGGCTTTCACTCTGCTTTGTGACAGTGGACACTGGCTCTGTTAGACTCTGAGTACTGAAGTCAGTCAAAAGTATGTCTACAGTCTTAAACATTTGCCATACAAAAACTAGGATGTGCCTTTAAAACAGAGAAGCACCTGTAGAGAGAAAGTTAAGACATTCGGTTTTCACAAACACAAGTCAAGAATGGTATTCTTACTGCAGCCATCTTCATCGCTGTGGTCCCCACAGTCATTGTCTCCATCGCATTGCCACTGAGCAGGGATGCACGTGCATTCACCAAAAGCACTGACAGCACATGTAAAATGATTACGTCCACAGGAGCATTCGGTGCTACTTGTAACACCTGCAAAGGAACAGAGGAAAAAGATATTTTGAAGAGATCCGTCTATTTTAAGGTTATTTTTGCRTTAAATACAAAGTGACATCACAATTTTTCTCCATGTACACACTATATGTATGAGCACATACTCTACTGCAAAGGAAAACATTCACCCCCCCCTTGCACCGCTGAAACAGGACATCAAGTACTATGCACAGTTTCCTGGAATGGGGCTATTTGAAGGCAACAGCAAATAGCAACCTGCCAAAAAGAGACTTGGGAATCAGTTAGCTGAAAAATAACTCAGCACTAGTCACAATCAAATTCAAGGGATCCCAGGTATCAGAACACCCTTTTTATTTYACAGACTCAGTCTTCTCCTAGAGCACAGTGCTGCTGCTGCTCCACTTAGTTCTGACACCACAACAGAAGGGATAGYAAAGATTCTACTTCAGAGAGTTATCTGGGGTCTTGTCCAGACCCCAAACTTCCCAGATGCAAACCTTTTACATGTCACTGCTTTAGACRTTTCAGACTCCAGTGAAAGAAAAAAAAACCAAAACCAAAACAACCCACACCATCCTTTCTTACKTATCTGTAGAGATTAAACTGTGACATTATCCTGTGTATAACTGACATTTATGAAAGCAAGAGAAGAGGATTTCCAACTCTACAAACTGACCAAAAGAAAATGCAATACAAATGTCAATGTATAATCTGCTAAGAACATATTTTTCCAGCCTTAAAGTTATCTTAAGGAGCTCCCAATCCTTTTCTCCCCTCTCCCAGCTACAGAACAATACTCTGCACAACTCTTGACTCTCACCCCTGTGCAAATGCAACTATTTATGATATTATCCCACACATTCTCTTAATAAATCTCTGCCCTGAGAGAGAACAGGCTGTAGCCCACCTCTCGAAAAGGAAAAGGTCATGCCTGAACTTCTGTCTGACATTTCTAGACAATCTATATAATCAATATCATTGTTAAACAAATGATTATTCTATCAATCAACAACCCCCTCAGGCTAGTCTGTGACYGGATTCTTTTTGCATGGTTCCTTCTTTCTGCAATTCAAACAAACCTAAAGCTCTCAGATTAAACAATAGAYCATAAGGAAAGAAGTACAGAGGGATACCTGCCCCAAGTGGTAGTTATATACATCTGAACTATTTGCAGACTTTTTGATCTCATTTGTTACATCTAGTATATCTGTGATGAACCATGAGCTGCAGCAACCTAAGCAAAAAAAAAAAAAAAAACCAAAACACCACACCCAAAAAAAGCCTCATAATTTCCTTATTTTCCATTCTAACTGAGAAAAGCAGTATCTGCAAAATTTTATGTAACTATTCTGCAACTCTCTCAAGAACAGAATTCCCTCCAGCAAAGACATCCACTTGTGCAAGTTAAGCTAAGATTTAAGTTTAGAGGGGATGCACTTCTTCCTTGAGGAACAATTCCACGATAAGTTTCTTCCTCAACAAAACTGGCTGAGGAGGTTTCTGCCAGCCTCTGCTGCCTGCTCCCAACTGCTCCAAGGCCTCGCTACAAACGATTTTCCAAGCACATCCACAAGCTGCTGAACTGGGCCAACCAAACTGGTTGTGGGATCTCCCTTCAGACCGCCATGGGTGTAACCACCTCTTATTCTTTCCCTCATCTCCGTTACAAGTTATCTTTAAAAGGTTTAGTAGGAAACATACATCTCAAGGCATTACTGTATACGCTAGAGAAAGCGGCCAATATCTGGTGTAAAAGAGGCAGAGGCAGGAAGAACATAAGGTGMATAAGGAACAGAAAGAAGGAAAGGCAAATGAAAGAGGGCAGAGTGGTCAGATCCTCAAAGGACTGACCAGGTATGGCCAGGGCAAAGGCTGACTCAAAAAGACAGCAAGTGGGTGATGTAGAGTCAGAAGGCAAAAAAAGCAGCGCAGACATCCCTAAGGAAAAGCAATGCATCATCTATGCAACATATCTGACTATTAGAAATAAGCACAAAGAAATTCAGAAGAACCACAAACCTCCCCAAAAATCAAACAGGTTCCTTCAAACTGGCAGCACAGGAAATTCAGGACAAACCACCTTCTGCTGTTGCCTACCATTATTTAGAAAAGCAGAACTAGCTGTATATTGTATCCAAAGCAGCTGCTGTTTAAATCACCTTTTCCAAAGCAATTTTTCTACCATTATCCTCAACAGTACCCCAAAGCACTTATCCCAGCTACTTCAAGCTCCAATACCCCTTCCTGTTGGAGTACACCAAGATGATCATCATCCTCATTGCCCCTAGAAAAAGACAAATACGGAACTACTAGTGACTGGCTTTATCTTGCCCAGCCTCCACCGTGTCTTAGGGTAGCTTCACCAACAGGAAAGGATCAAACATCAAGGCAACCAATTCTTAAACTAGGGCAATACATTTAATAATTTATTTCTGGATAAGCACAAATGACAGAGTTGGCGAAAAGCGAGTAAAAGCGAGTTGTTTTAGCTCCTGAATAGCGGCATGGAGGTACAGCTCTGCAACAGCAGAGAAAGAATTAGTGCAGCTGTCCCAGTCTGCAAACAGCAACTTAATCTGCTGTATTGTCAAACACAGAGTTATCTTCAAAAGTTGCTACGAATATCAGGGTTTTTATATATATATATATATATATATATATATATATATATATATACACACACACACACAAGCGCGTGCATATTAAATCTGTTCTTCCCACCTCATTAAGGTTGCTAAGTTCAACCATCTCTGGTTTGTGTTTTTACCATGCTATAGAAACTGTTGGAAGCTGAAGGATACGTTATGACCCAAATACCAACACTCCCTCACACGCACTAGCCTCTATCTGTAGTACTATTATGTAAGCATCCTTTGCTTAACTAGTCCAAATTATGACCTTTGTGAGTCTAATGCTTTGTGACCCTTAAGGTAACTAACCTTCTATCATTAYAATGATGTATTTCATAAAGCATGATTTACCCTAATCTTACACCTGGACAAGTAAAGCACATCATTGTTCAGAGGGCACGCTAATTCCCAACCTATAAACAGCATCAGAAGAACCAATCCTGCATGACTACTCTTTATCCAGTAAAAAGAACAGGTTGAATGAAACCTGGGACCCCCTGCAGACAGCAGGAATTTTCTCAATTACTTCCATGTGGATAGTATTTCACCCTTGGTGTCCCACGATTACTTCCCAGTGCTCAGAGCTCCAGTGGCATTACCCTGTAACTGTATCTGCAASAGTAGAGGGCCAGGAAGGAGAAAGGTGAGAAGCACGTTTTCTCCAACTCCCTCAAAGACAAGTGGAAGTCGTGCATTTGGTGTAAGAAGCCTCAGTGGAAGACTTAACTCTTTAACATCAAGCTCTCATTAAACATAGGGAGCGTGAGACAAGACGACTGAGCAAGCGGGCATTAGGGTGGAACATAAACYTCCAGCGTCACGTTTCAATCCCAGTTAGTCAGGGGTCCAGGAACAGGACGGAARTCAGCACTTGCTGTTCAGGCAACTGGACCAACAATCAAAGCAGAGATATCTGCTTACACTTCTGCACATTCTTCTGGGGCAGGAACAATGAGAGATGCCTCTGGGCTTAGCCATGACAAACGTTTTTCCTAAAACTTTTCATCRCTCTGCAGGCTTGGACATTTTACCAACCCTCTATATTCAAAAAATCATTTCACTTATGTAGGAGGCAAAAACCAGACATATTTTAACAATGCAATATATAGAAAACAATACACAAAAGCTAAACGGAGGCATTGCCAGGTGCTGAGCTGACATCACTCAACTTTCCTGGCCTCTCCATACCTCACGCGACCACCACACAAGTTTCCTACTCTCTCACTTGCCCATAGGTASAAGCAACCAAAAAACCATCTTCACTGTCCGTAGTTTCGTTCCCTCCAGATGCGACAGCAGCAAGATCCAGTAACCGAACAGTTTTCATAGCAAATTATTATACAAACAGCCTCCAGATTTTAAAAACAGGAAGTCAGTTTAAACACAGGCCTCATACTTAACATCTGCCATCACCTTAAATTTAGCATGGTATGCTCAGTTTCTTCAAATTCCTTCCAAACACCCTCCCCATCTTCATGTTTATCTGACAAATGAAATGTCTCCTGAGGGAGGGTGGGTTTTTTTCCCCCCTCCCTCGCCCTTAAAAAGATCATTAGAATCTTTGCAATTTTATGTCTAAAGTTGGCAAAACAGTTATGTCATTTCTGGCTGAAAAGCAAAAGTCAATAATCATCCTGTTATTTCTGCACATCTTTTTTCTTGGGGGGGGGGGGGAGACGGCAGGCAGGGTTGCTTAAACAATGAGTTGTTCCTCTGTTCCTCTCCCCCCCCCCCAAACTCTTCATTAGGCCAAATAATATAGCCCATAAAGAAAACCCTAATATACAAAGCTTCATTTTGCTGATGAGGTCACTTGCAGCCCTCAGAGCTATTACATAACAGCCCTGTATTTGCCACAGATTCACAGAAACGCCTGACATTACAAAGGAAGCTTAAGTAGACAGAATAATTACCGAACTGAACTCTGTAGCCATTGTTTTGTTAGGGACAGCAGGGGAGAGTGAAAACACTGTTTCTTTTAAGTCCTGATGGCATGTTTTTTTTCCAAAAGGAGATAGGCTAATTCTATTTTCAGTGAAAATAATGACAGATGGCAGTTCTTACCACTACTTTGTAGCAATTCAACCTTCTACAGGTTGTTGCTTCAACATGGAATCATGTAACAGCCCAGTTTGGAAGGGACCTCGAAAGATCACCTGGTCCAACCTTTCCTGGGAAAGGGAGCCTAGATGAGATTATCTAGCACCCTGTCCAGTCCCRTCTKGAAAACCTMCAGCGATGGGGACTCTACCACGTCTCTGGGGAGGCAGTTCCAGTAAATGATTGTTCTTACTGTAACAAATTTCTTTCTTATGGTGAGATGAACATGTTCCTGCTCTTCAGGCTCCATCAGCTCAATGTCTATCCCTGGCAGCATTCTAGCAATAGCAGGATTTTCTCGCAGTCCCATAATATGGATGAAGTTTCCTCAAATGGATGTTGACCAAGAATACTGCATGAACAACTGCCAAAGGTTGTGGCATCTACGGTCAACACCATGCTGCCTTCCCACATTTTCTTTCTCTCCGGGTACCAAGAACTGACCACATAAGAGAGACTTCCACTCCACGCCACCCTAMAATTCTGCATGTACCTGTAACACGGGGTAGGATGGCTAACCGTGGCTAAGTATCCATTTAGTACTTCCATATTGCAAGGAAAATAGCACCAACAGGTTTAGAAAACCCAGAACTACGAAAATATTTGGCATGATTTACAGTTGCAGACTGTTCAGTTCAGAATCAGAAGCCTCTGGAAAGAGCAATCACTCTTTTGGTCAAGGACTGAGTAACACAGGGATCTGGGTTTCTTCCCCTCCATGAACAGGCACCTAACTCCGCATTGCATGGCCTACAGAAGACCTTCAATGGAAGGCAGAGATCTTTCTGCAACCTYATTACTACAAGAGACACAACCAAAAATATGACAGTACCAGCTTTTATAATTTTAATCCTACTATATAAAAATCCCTGGCACAGGACAGAAGGTACAAGTGGACATTGAATGGGTGTGAAAATACAGTATAAGTATTTGACAGTTATAGTGACAGAGGGAAAAAAATCCAGGACTGTGTAGAAGAACTGGAATATGAATAATGGAACTAAAGGGGAAATGAGAGAAAGAAAGTCCTAACAGCGATGGGCATAAGGTTGCGATTCTTCTCCCCAGAGAAAGCGTGGAAGGGTATCACCRGAAGCATTTTTGAACAAATTTGGACTAAGCATCAGAATATTTTGCCCTGGCTTCAACAGATGCAATTCAATTCTTATTTTGGTATTTTAAGAACCCATGAGCATCTGATTGTTTATTAGGGGTTAAAATTAGTGAATTCTGTAGCACAGCCTTTTAATAGCCTCTTTAACACCTTGCACACCTGTTGTTAGAAGGCCTGTGTCAGATACCATTTTCTCTCTCTCTCCACTCCCAGGCCAGGCTCACTTTTGCATTCCCATCACATACACACCTTGATGAGGGCAGACCTTGAACGTTTCAGATGGCCTTCAACATAGTTCACTTGATACATWTTCCTTCTTCATCCAGCACTTCCCCGAGTGTTTCTATAGCAAAGCAGCTCAGCTTTCTCTGCTTGCCTATCTTCAGGGAAAATGAAAATTTTGGACTCCTCTCTCTTACCCAAATAGCAGTCTCCACTGAAGGAAAGCACAGTTAATCCAGCTTTAGAAGAGGGATTTGCTGACCATTGTTTAAGCCCAGAGCTCTGCTGGCAGACACAGCAAAGGCAACATTACAGCACAACAGGCTGATGTCAGAAGGGGCACCACGCACTGATAAAAGCCAACAGAGTTTTCTCTTTTTTTTTTACTCCCATTATGGAAGTATCTGAAGCAGTTCTGACTGGGTACCCATGTGGTCTCCAAGTATTTGATGCTTGCCTAGAGTAAAATTAACCTCATTAGGAAAAGCAACCCAAAAGTTTTCAAAGCTTTAAACAGAACCGTTTCAGTTTTGTTTGAGGAAGAATGTGATAGTGGTAAGGTTAAAAAATAATAACAATTAAAAAAAAAAAAAAAAACACAACACAACAAAACCACACCAACCAGAGAAGAGAGGTCAAAGATGTTACAGCTTTTTGGTAACTGAGTATTGTGCCTACTTTGGCAGTCTCCAAGTGAGGATGGAAGTTTCCCAGGCTTAGAGGTTCCCCTCTCAATTTGCAAAAGCAGGGATACGTCAGTCCTGAACCAGCTGGTTCTCAATTAAACACACGGCTGAACAAAGTTCTAGGGAGAGACACACTATCGAGCACAACCACCCTTCAGTTCTCATATTAAACTGCACAACTATGCAGGTTAGACCTGAAAAATGTTACACTTCATATGACCACAAGGAATAGGAAGCAAAAGGAAGAGAAATTCCACGTCTGCTAATTAGGACCTAAAGAAAATAAGGGGTGCAACAGAAGCGCAAACTGAGTTAGCGTTTGGCGCAATGGGTGTGTGCATGAGGTAGAGCGAGACTGGAACAGAAGCCGTATTTTCAGAAACACTGCATGGGTCGAGAGATACAAAACCTTTAAAAACATGTTTGAGACTGAGGCCCAATTCTGATCCCACAGAAGTAAGACTACCAACCCCACTGAAAACCTCACCCTGCACCCAGGGAATAGGAAAGCATTTATAGAAACTACTACTGAAAAAGAAATACAGAAGAAGGATTTGATTTGAACATAAAAAGACTCAAGGATCAAGAAGCAATTGTTACAGTTCCTTCTCCCAAATCCTTCAAGTCATAAATGAACACCTTGCAATAAACAACGTGACTATAACCGAGGTCTCTAGATACTCGTCCTAACTCTATTTGTAGCTTCTACAGCATTTGACAAAATTAATTCTCCCCCTCTAGAAGTGGGGATAATGCTATTACGTCAGCACAGTGTATTAAAGTTTAATGTTTAATGTGTGTTTCTATATATCCAGAGTCTTTGAACAGAAGGTGCAGCTGAAGGGACAGTATTATTGCCATGAAATCCTAGTCAAAAGCTAATTCAAATTGSCTGGGCTACCAGCACACACAGATCAAAAAAATGAGCTGAAGGACCATTGTGCTGGTTTTRGCYRGCCAAAACCAGCACAACCATAAACAAAAGATAATGAGAAATGGCAGCAAGTCAAGCTGCAGGGGCTAGAGATGACTAGTAGGTATCATAGGGATCAGCATTAGATCCAGTCCCATTAAATAACTTCATTAATGATCTGGAAGAAAGAATAAGTATCATGTTAAAAGAGCCTGCAAATGATACCAAAATAGGAAATATTCTCCTACAAACAACACAGAGGAAAAAGAAATAATATAGAAGGGACCTTAGAAGATTAGAATTATGGGCAGGAAATTAAGATTCAATCTTTAAAAAAAAAAATTTTTTTAAGAGCTAGTGCATCTGGTGGAAAATAATTTGAAACAGATACTCAAATGAAAAGAAAAATCTGGGATACAGCAATGCCTGGAGAAATCCAGGAGCAATAATAAAAGACAAACTAGCCATTGGTTTATGTTATGACACAATATGGCAGCCAAAAAACTACTTTAGGCTAAATATACATAAGTGTCACGTCATGGAGGAGAAAAATGGGGTATAAGATTGAGTTCCACACTGAGGCTGATATAGGAAAACTAAACAACATATTCTAACCACAGCAATAAAATGTTTATCAAAGGTGTGTTACGGCACACTGCTCCCTCAAGACTTCAAGCTGTTTGAAGCCTGAACCAACGTGGCTTTTTTTTTTTTCCCCTGCTGACTATTTAGTTCTTGAAATCAGACAAAAGGCTGTAGATTTTCTCTTTTAAGCAGAAAGCATTTCATCCATATTGTATTATGAAGTGCAGAGTGATACCTGCAGGATGCCACCAAGAAACACGCTTTGCTGACTTTAGCCCGGAGTGGCGTTCCCTTACGTAGCTGCAAGCTCCTGTGCAACCTCATGTCAACAGAGACCGACGACGAAGAATCCAAGGGACAGATATAAAGCGCTCACCCACAGCACTAAACTACATGTCACACAGGACCATCCCACTCAAGCACATTAAACAGAAATTAAATACCACTCAGAAATGGACAGAATAATAAAAGGTTGCTGCTGCATAACATCATTCAGAAATATCATCATCCACTCTAGAACAGTGCGGGAATGTTTAACCGCACCACCGGGGCCTGGCAGGCAGAACTACGTGACTCAAACCTTTTCAGAATACACACATGCTAGACAAACACTTTAAAATACTACCTTAAGCCTACATCATTCTTTGCAAGAATTAGTCACCTCAGCAACATGAGACACATAACCTTCCATTTCTTTCACTATATTTTTTTTTTTTTAAACCACACACTAACAACCTCTATCCTTTCCTGTCCCATAAGGGTTGTGAACAACTTACTGCTCATTTATCATGAATCATACAGTAGGAAAGACGGTAAAATTTAGAAAATAACGGCACAACAGCAGAAATGTTACCAGGAGACCTTCTCGATACCAGACAATTGCTAAGTGCCAGCTAGAGAAGCAACCTGCTGTTTTAAATAATCCATAGGAAAAAGGTACTTCTGATGTATTTCACCTACTCTAGTCACCAAAGAGTTTCACTAGCATGACAGCTCTTGAGAACAAAGCTCACTGAGCAGTCAGAAATCCTTCTACTATATCAAAGTTCATGGAGATAAGCTACRGACATTGATCAGGACTAGTGAAACACTGGAGTTTGTTTTCCCCGTTACAGGACAGAAAACGTTGGTATTTTAAGTTCCGTAAGCTTTCCTTTAACTTTTCCATTACTTCATAGACAGATAGATTTCTCTCATCCTTCTCTTCTGCAAATAAATTAAAATGAGGAAACAAAGGGAAAGAGGCACAGAGACATAAGAGCACTACCGGCATTTGCTGGAGTATACAAGGAATGGTCCAAAAGGAAAAACCTAGGCAGCTTTGATTCATGTGCATCTTAAAGGATATTTCTGTGACAGCAGTTGGTGTATAAATTTGGGGCAGCTATGAGATCCATATCCATGTTTTTAAAATTTTGGACAACTAAAGTGCACCTACTCCCCTAAAGGCAAAGCACCACTTTAATCAAACGCTGCCACTTACAGCCTTCAGAAAGAACAATTTGGGCAAAGCGGGCTCTCACCAAGTCCCTAGGAACAGACCCCTGCTCTTGCTGCTACAGTGTTTTGTGAAAGGTTTACTTCAATCGCTGCTGCCCCTCAAGCGTACTGTAGATCTACTCAAGTTAGCTTTRAAGTAGCTAACCTGGGTTTTGGTGGCAGCGGATCACAAAAGCACAGAGCTGCAATCCACCTGCAAAAGTCAGCGAAAGCAGCAGTTTAAATACTTGAAGCAATCATCCTACAGTGAGCCTCACATTACCTCAGCGACAGGAGCACCCAAGGTTTACTCCAGCCCCAGCAAGGATATGCTCTGTCAGTGCCGGGAAACAACCTGGAAGAATCACAACTTCAGAGCTATTTCAGAAATCCCGAGGCTTTGCAATCCTCCCCCTTCACTGAATGGAGATGAAGGCAAGCAGCCTACAACACCTAATGAAAACCAGCTTGGCATCTGTCACTCATAACGGCAATATGCGAAAACAAAGGTTCAATTTGCATCCATGCATTCCTCCCTCTTCTACTTCACTTCCCTTAGTTTAGGTAACCCAAGCATTAACTTTTAAGGCAAACAAACTTYCAGTACTTTTCCAACATTCATTCTGTTTCTGCTCCCATTCCTGTCATGTCCTCTTCCAAGCTGTGAGCGTCTTGGGGATTCCACTGAATCCCTTGCTTAACAGCTGAGAAAGACGTAGCTGTCATCTCACTGTGCATGGACTAACTCAGTCTGACTCGAGCTAAGAAACAAGCAAAGAGAAACCCCCTCAGTTGTCAGCTTCATATAGAATAGCTATACATCTTCCTCTCTGCATACACTCTTGAACAGCAATGGCCTCCAACTCAGGCAGATGCTACTGAAGAAGCAGTTACAGGTCACAGCAGTAAAGAAAACTGAAATTAATGCCAATTTATTTTAATCTACTGTCTGTAAACTGCATCTTCTTCACCGAAAGGGTAGTCAGGCATTGGAACAGGCTGCCCAGGGAAGTGGTGGAGTCACCATCCCTGGAGGTGTTCAAAAAACGTGTGGATGAGGTGCTTCAGGACATGGTTTAGTGGGCATTTGTACTGGGTTGATGGTTGGACTCGATGATCTTAGAGGTCTTTTCCAACCTTAATGATTCTATGATTCTGTTTAATTGCAGCTTCGCAAGAAGCTAAGCTGTCTCGGGGTGGGAGGAAAGGAAAATGGAGCGTCAAAAGAGGACAGCTAAGAGGAGGAAGCACTACTGCCATCTTTGCTTGAAAAGTAGCGCTCAGAGGCTTAGGGAGCCAAGAAAAACTAAAAGTGGTATTTTTCGATCTGGGTTGCAAGGATTAAAGCCTGATAAAGGTACTTAGGAAAATTCAGAACACAAAGGATCCTCTCCAGCCACCTCCTTACCACAGATTCTCTAAGAAATTGGCTCCTTTCTCTTTAGGTTCAGAAGTTTCTTGAGCTTTTAGCTTCCTCTCCCACACCACTTGTTCATGATCTTTGATAATTACCACATCAGTGCTTGTCCAGTGCTCTCTGGATTTACAAAGCACCCATAACCTTGCTCGCAACATATTCGGAAAGYATTTTTGACCTGGCCTTCAAGGTTTCACCCTGCATTGGCTCTCTGAAATACGCGAAGTAAGTTTGTCCCACAGGAAATTATCAGCCAGCCTCTTTCAGCTTTCAGATGCACAAGGCACTGGACTAGCTGTAAGGACATTCTGCCCTTCAGAACATATGCCCAACTTTTCTCCAAAACTAGAACCCATAACATTCTTTTTGTTCATTTAACCTGTTCAAGACAAAAGCCAAGTTCCTCTGTCTCCATCAGTCCCAGAACACATCAACATGGATAGTCATACACTTCGGGAGACAAAAAGGCAATCATTGTAAAGYCCTCTTTTTCAGGGAACCTAATGTTCTAGCTGGACTACAGTTGTCCAGGCACATAGTGCAAGCAGACGAGTTCTGCCTCCAAAAAAGCCCATTTTGGCTTTTGTGGGCTGCAGTCAGATTCTTCCCATCATTATGGTACGATACAGAAAAGGCCAGGTTCCTGGACAAGACAGAGACTGTTCTCTTACAGGCTCATTTGAAGGAGTTTATTTTGGTCTTCTCTAAAGAGGCCATCATGTTAGCGGTGGAGCATCTGAGCTTTGTAGCTTTCCAGCGCTCTGCCACACGAGAGACTGGGAAGGCAACCACAAGAGCTCTGCTTAGCAGAGGAGTTCTCCAGGGAAGGGATAGGATACATAGTGTGGTTTTGTGGCAGTAAGGAGGCAGAAGCTTGTTTTTGCAATCCCACAGGCAGGAGGACTTCAAAAGCACAAACCACAAGATAAATGGAGCTATCCTGGGACAAAGAGAGTTGTTCTGTACGTCGTCTTCTAAAAAATAACCCCACATATGATATTATGTTGCCCTCAGAGGATGAGCAGCAAAGGGGCAATTATTAACTGGCCAGACTGAGCTGAAAGAACAGGGTTGGGCCTGGCAAAGAGAGAGGTACCACACAACCACAGAGACATCACAGCAACTGTGCTGCCTACCAGAGAACTGGATTAACTTAAAAGTAAAAAAGAAACCTTTACCAGTAACATTTTTGTGATATATATATCTACACACACATACATATATATACACACGCGCGCACTCAACAACACAAGCTTAACGCAAATATGTTTTATAGGCTCAGATGGGATAAGTTCTTTCCAATAGAATTGCCAACAGGAAAAACAAGAACGTCAATGTTGGGGTTACTGCAGGGCAGCTATGCTGTACATCAGCCCCTGTTCAGCCCACCCACATTCGTTTGCTTTCTAGGCAGCTCATGAAGCACCTACCTACATCTCCCACAGCACCTGGACTTCAGACTCCTTTGCAACGCTTAGAAAGTGGTCACAAAACTCTTCCTCTGCTTCAACTGGAGCTCTCAGGTGCTGCTTCTACAAACCTGCAAGCTCCACAGTTCATTCATACTTACACCCCAGAAAAATTAACCGCAATAGTGAAAAGCACCAGAGGATCCCTTACCGCCAATTTCGTACTGTTCACATTGGGTTTCACCTTCACTTTCAATGAAATAATAGCAACAGCACTGAGGCAGGGGGAGGAAGATGCACAAAAAGCAAAATGGCCTAATTATGGAACCACGTCTTCGTAGGTATGTGTGTGGCCTCCACTACTGCAGTGTCAGAGTGCCTTTTTCTACTAATGAACAATTTCAACACCTCTTAAAAGCTGGGAAGTATTATCTTCAATTCAGAAGCAGAAAACAGAAGCCCACCAGCACAGATCTGCAAGTATTTGGGTGCCTAAGCCATTTAAAATCAGTGGAAAATTAGACATTTAACTATCATTACACATCTGGCCAAGGAGATTTAGACCTGACTCTCAGTATTACCAAGTRCTCATACCTCCCACCGCAGGCACTCTTCGTGCTTGGAAACCTGAGCCCTAAGTGACTTCCCAAAGAGCTTGTGGCCAAACTGAGAAATTAATGCAGATCCTACCCGGTCCCAGTCCACTTCTTAACCAGGGCACAACTTGCCCTGCCCTACCGAGCTCCTTACCCCAGAGAGCTCGTTAAAACAAACTTGCAGGAAATCAAAGTCACCATTGCACAAAAGTGGAAGGATTTACACACGCTGCTTGGGAAGTCAAAATAACACCTCCTGCTCCACTTCACCAGTCTGCTCCCCTATGCTCCCTAACCCAAATTAAGTCAGATCCAAGTCTTGTTTCCCAAAAAAAAGGTCAGAGCCAGGCTCCTGAGACCCTCCTGGGGGTCCCAAGTTCCTGTATTAGCCTTACAATTATTAAAAGGCCAACATTAAAGGAAGTCCAGCCCTGAGGCCACTGTTGATCTAATAAACACTGGAATTAGATTTCTTCTCAGTGAAGAGGCTGCCCGCCTGATGGCACAAAGCCAACATTTAAATGCTACTGTTGCTCAGAGCCCTAAATTAGTTTTGGATCTGGGGAGTTTGCCTTGAGCTACAGCCAAAAGAAACATAGGAACTGGAGGGAAATTTGTTAAATGTTAACAGAGCTGCAGGAAAGGACTAGGGCAGGACTAGTAGGTGGCAGGGAGGAAGGAGAAGCCACAAACAAACAGAAGAAACAGAAACAAGCAGCAAAACATGGGAAGTGAGTGACAAGTAAGAAGATTTTTGTGTAGAAGTGACTCCCCCATCCAACCCCCTCACTTAGCTGCRTGAACAGCAGACTTTTTAGGTCCCATTTGCTCACAGTTTTTTTTGCAACTACAGTGGTTCTCATCCACCTTTCTCCCTCCACGTGCAAAATACAGAATAAGAATGTGAGGAAACTCTTGTTATTCCTGACTCCTTGGCTATATCAATGCTGAGTTACCGTGAAACTTGACTCTCATCCYGGGTCAGCTAAGAACAGACACATATTTCCAGTCTCCCTGGCTGGGATCTCGACAGATCCTGTGTTCTYGGAGGGAGTGGTACACAGCTGTCTGCAGGAGCAGCTCTTGCAGCGGGCTCTCTTTTCACGAAGAGGATGCAGTASAAACAGTGCAAACCCCTGGCTTGTTCATGCTGTTCTCCATTTTACTGATGAATTGTAGGGACTCTAGCACAATGCCCTTCTTCCCTTCAATATTCAAACACTCAACCTAATATAAATGCCTATGCAGAGAGAATTTAAAGATATTCCCATTTTGATTTTTTTTTCCCCTCTCCTTTTCCCAACAGGAAGGACCTGAGCATGAAGACTCCCCCATTTGACAGTTGCTTCCTRTGAAGCCAAGCCAGTGAGGGCACAACCTGCACTGGTACCTTCTGATGGAAGTGACCAGAGATAAAGGACAAGAAAAAGGCAGATCAGCAACTTCCATCTCAGAAAGCTCCTACTGCCTCCACAATTCCTTCTCACTTGGGGAGATGAATTGGAAGGAACGAGGAGCTCTAGATAGCAAAAAGCAATCCCTCTGTCATCTTCCCAGGGCCCACAAAGGACCTTTGTTTGCTCCAACTGTATCTCTGCTCTTTCCACCTCTCTACGGAAACATTTCCGAGCCAGTGGGCTCACATGTGCGCAGGGTGCTATAGAATAGGATAAAACGACTGGAGAGCATACTCATTAGAGACCTTACGTGCCACCCTTGACTGTGTCACACTTGAAGCTGAACATTGCTGGGGAGCAAGAGCGTTYGTCCCCCCTCCCAATCACCTCACACTCCAACACAGAGACCCCTTTCAAAGCTTGAAGAGTCTATTTGAATAAATCATCTGTGCTTCTCAACAGAAGCAGCAAACTACAAACATGATATTAAAGCAAGAGAATGAGCAGAGGGCATTCAACCATGTCCAGACACTAAAACAGCTGAGGAAAAAAATGGGTTAAAGAAAACCAGAAGTATCACAACATGGACTTTTTTCCCCATACATTTGAAATGAAACCAATATATAATAAAAACAAGAGTTTTCACTCATAGAAAGGGGTTTCTAAGTGTCTTGAAATTCCATCCTATCACTGCTGAGATAATGTATGTCCAAGTTGTCCGTCYGCTTTCAATCTCCACATCAGTCCCCAATTTCAGCTGAACTACAGATTTGTTCTCACACAGACTACAGCATTCTTTTAAATACTTACCTACTTTTTTAWGACAGATCCACCACAGGAGTATTCATGTTTCTACCAAGTTCGTTTGCAACAATTCCCAAGGAGTCTGTGGAACTTTACAGGTCTCTTCACAGATTCTTCCCATTGTCATATTCAGGATTGCACAGAAAGAGAGACAGATATGGACAAGGGCTGCTAAATTCTGCAAAACTATTAAAATATAGCCAGCAACATTTGAGCAAATCCCCATACAACCTCTCCACGAACAAAATATCCCTAAACCTTATTTTCATTCTTCAGGCACTTGTCTTTCAGGAGATACAGTCTGTTTACAGGTCTCCTGCTGTGCACACAACTCCTTCCCCAAATGACAGAAGTCCTCTCTCACACAAACATGTAAACACAGACCGGGCAACGCTGACTCCGGTGAGCATCCCCCTCCCCCATGAGCCTTGGAAAGGGTTAAGGCCCAGTTATCACATGCTGGTAGGCTGACAGCTTTATGTCTGTAATGTCTATGTGGGTTTCAGACTCTCCCTTTAATCGGGTCCCGTTGCAATTAATCAGTGGGTTTCTTTATAAGAAAAAAAAAATAATAATAAAAAACGGTGAGCACTCTATTCAGCCCAATTCAATCTGTCCGTCCAAATCTCATGACCAGCTGGAATGCCCCTTTCCTAGCCTGCCCAGCAGGATGCCCATGAATGGCGTGTGAACGTTTCTCTCTGCTCCTGCTCCAGCGTTAAAATGAACAATRGTCCCTGCCAGTGTCATTCTTCAGCAATTCATCTCTTCCTGTCGCCAGACTCTTTCGTTCCTTGTTGCCCCTTCCACCTTTTTTGTATGAAAAACAACAGCAGATCGGCAGCAATATAATAAAATAAAATTGTATTTACTTGGGAGATTTGGGGGAAGGAGCAAGAAGGGGGTTGGGGGAGAGGAACAGCCCTTACCCCCCTCCTGCAATGAAGAGACAGAAGGGGAACGTTCTCAGGCCCCAGCTGACCTGCTCTGCTCCACGCCTGGTTTCCCTGCTGCCAGGAGCATCGAATTTGCCAGGGGGGCTGCAGGGGGGACAGGGCCCTTTTCTTCTGGAGGATGTTGGAACTGTAATTACAGAGAGGCAGTTTCCGGGGGGAAATTAACACGGATCTCAACTCATGTTCCCTGTGTTTTTCATGGGCAGACCTGTGGCCTTTCCTCAACACTCTCATTCACCAGGGAATGGGTCAAAAGAGGCTGAAAGAGGCTGCAAGCGCAGCGTTAGGAGAGACTTGGATCTCCTCTTCCTGAAGGAGAAGAAGTAGGAGGGAGATGCTATGGGACAACTCCAAGGAAAAAATAATATTATAGTATATACGTRTATATATATACACAYACACACACATATTCCTCAACAGAGTGGGAAATGTGTCAGTGTAAAAAATTAGACACCATATAATGGTCCACGAGGAACAGGTTAACCACAGAGGCAGCAGTAAACAGCATGCCAACAGACACACCGGGACTCCCCAACACCAGCTCTCTCCCCATTGAAGTGAAACAAGGGACCAGATCTAGTATTACAGAACCTGGGAAGATTTTAGTATATTTACTTTTACAGGTGTGAATTTCAAAGGGTTGCTTCCTGGTATGCAGAACTGAGCAACAGTCTGGCAAAGATAGAATCTTCTACAGCATGCTTCAGAGGAAAATAAATCCAGCTGCTATTGATTACACAGGACATTTAAAATCTATTATAAGCAAGTTAAAAAAAGCTTTAATGAAATCCCAGAATTAAATTCACCTGCACAGCCTTTAGGAGGCCCCTTTTGCACTTTATGACACCACACAATCCCCACATTACTTGCAGCACAAAGTCCTGAACTGAATGTAAAATTATTATATGGTATTCATCACTGTAACAGTCAAGCAGTCCATAAACACAGATTCATTTGTCTTCACATCTTACTGCTGTGAATGGTTTCATCAGYTCCATTTTATAGATCTCAGACAGCCAGAGTCCCCAGCCAGAAACCTCTGTTCCTAGGTGTCCAACCTGAGGAGCCAAGGAATGGTTTGCAGAAGTGTTGGATGCTCGTAAAACACAACAGAAGGAAAGGGGAGCAACGCAGGGTACAAAACACTGTGCCAAACAGGTCAGCCTCAGGCCTCTCAAACTTGCAAGTCCCTTTTTTCTAAGAAAAAGGACAAGCAACAGAAAAGAACATGAAAGACACAAGTTGCTTTGTGGGCGAGTCACTACAGAGATGTGGGACTTGGGAGCAAGAGGGACAGGCTAGATGTAGGAAAAGAGAGCACAAGGCAGTGTCTCCAATCTCACACCTGCTACCCAGAGCCCTCCTTCTGCCTGCCCATTTTCCCTCACCCCTTTTCTGCCTCTTAACAAGCTTCCCAACTTCCATAATCCAGTTCTCTTCTGCCATTCTTTCCTCCTAAACTCTTCCTTCCCCCCACCCCGCCCCCRAAAAATGCCCAGAAATTCAAACCTGATCCAAATCAGGTGCAAACACAGTCACCTTTCTCTCTRTTCCCACTGAGCACATATACCCAAGTTTAAGCCAGGTGCAAGCCGATTGCAAAAGAGCAGCTAAGTGATCCAGATGGAAAAGAGCTAGCAAAAAATTAACCCTGCAAAATTACTTGGAAAAATCTGAACAGGCAGACAGGTCGGTTGTATTATTCAGTATTTGGCATCACACAGCTGCACTGGTTTTGCGCACTCACTTTATGGCCTTGTGGGATGACAGGCTCAGCTCCATAGGGGACTCCCGTGTTATTTCTTGCACTGCAACACAATCTTCAATACCGCATCACATCACACAGAAATAGCCTACTGCAGCTGCCTTCTCCTCCTCCTCACTGCCTGTAGGCCAGCAAAGGAGCACTCAGCCCAGAGGGCAGGCTCTCAGAAGGCATTACCTAGACTACAGCTCCTCTACAGCCCTTCGTTTGGRGAATAACTGGAGCAGAGCTCCTGTTCAATTCAAGCCTGCCACTGGATAGTCAGTGTCCATCGCGGACAGAGTCAAAGAGGGCTTTTTAACTCCTCCCCAGCACACGCAAGTACCGATTTTCAAATATTTACAACTCCACCAYGCATGGGTGAATTTCAGAGAAATCAAAGAATCTTTAAGCCCCTTCTGCTTTTTTATATTTCTGGAGYATGGGAGGCTTAACAAACATTCTCAAGCTTTTCTCTGTACTATGGCAAAATTTTATACGGGGGGCGGGGGGAAGCATTTTCTCTCTATCTTTATTCTCCAAACTCACTGAATCATTTCTAACTGAAGTTTCACAGACAGTTTTAAGCAGAAACTCTTCTCTCTCTCCCTCAAGTTTCAGCCTGGAAAATTAGAAATTGGTCAGACTTTAATCAACTGAAAAGAAAGAGAAAACCAGGCAGGGATTGGGGTAGGCTTGGCCCCTAAGGCACCACTCCTTTCCCACACATCATCCCCTTCTGCTTCAGAGGTATCAGGAACCTTCTCTTAAATTTCAAATTCATTAACACAGTCAAGCTGAACTCAAAGCAACTGTTCTCAACCTGCATTTAAAGACTCAGGCTTCTACTTTAGTTCTCAGGAGAAACTTCTCCCAAAAGCTCGTCTGTTTTTCCCACCATATTAGATGGTCTAACTAAAGTTGTTCTCTCTCCCTACAAACTTTGCCTCACTTGTAGTTGTGATGCTCTAAGGATAGAATGCTTCTACAAATAYAATATCATGAACAATACAGAAGGAAGGGTCAGTCACCAGATGCCAGTGAGGATAAGGATCCTTAAAAACCTCCATAGTTATGTACATTCTTTTGACTCAGGTCTGTATTTGGCATATCAGTAATTTCTACCTGCAAAGRAGGACTCTTATTCTACCTTCATCTCCAAATGAGAGGCAAGGATGTCCCTTATTTAAAAGCATTGGCTATATCYMTGCTAAGACCTTTACYGCGAGCTTTACCATAGCACAGCAGTCCTGCCTTCCCTGCACATTCTCCCACACGCTGACAGAGTAAGCCTTTACCTACTAAATTCTGCCGATCGCTTGGAGACTGGATTCGATTTGGAAATTTTGCTGGGATTTAACTGACTGGAAATGGAAGATGAGCCAGGCCTTGGACAGAGAGTTCAGGAAGTCCAGTCTCCSTATGTGCAGCCCCTAGTTATGCTCAGCTTAAAGCCTCAGACCTTAGAKCAAGAGTACTCGCTGCGCTGGGAAAATACTGACACAGGTAAGCATCTCCTGCCCAAATTTCATTTCTGACATGATACATCTGGAACAAGGATGATGCTTCTGGCATCATTCCTACTATAACAAGAGCATCARGTCTAAGAAGGCATTTGAATCTTTAATACACAGCAAATAATGCATGCAGCATGGCTTAGCCAATGTAAGAATTTAGCCGCAAACTGTGGGCATGCCAAGCTTGCTGCCAGCCCTGCAGGGATGGAAAGGAATGTTTAAAGGACRTGGCCTGGTTACTTTTTCCCCACAATGCTAGGGAGAAGTGGACTCATATGATCTCCTCTTGACACARTCAAGCAGTTTCATGCTGTTTAGACATCTCCACTGCAGCTTTAGAAATGGGGGACGGAACCAGCACATAGATACGAGCTTACCCGATTATCTCAGGACTACAGTGATGGGCTCAAGGAACTCAAGGCCAAAACCTACCAGACAGTCAAGTTGCAATAGTTTGCTTTAAAGATCCATCACTTCTCTCTCTCTCCCTCACCCTTCCACATGTGGAGCGGGGACCCAGATGAAATAAACTAGAAACTGAGAGATAATTCACAGGTAGCAGAGGGAACATGAAGTCAAGCATAAAAACATACAGAACAGTTAAGCAGAAATAAGTTAGACATACGTAGCACAAGAAAAGGCCGCGCTTTCAGCCTATACCAATACTTTGGATAAAACCACCCAGAAGGGGCTTGTCAGCTAATGTCTCCTACTAAGAAAACCAAAAAAAGGAGACTGGCTGAGCCCAAAACATTATGTGTTGTCTGCCTAAATCTCCTTCCTCCCTCAGATCCAACACTGATGCCCCCCAAACCCACTCTAGCTTTAGCGTGGATGCTGAATCCTGACAAAGGCTCTCTTTAGAAGCCTGGACCGGAGAAGCCAGAGATAAATCCCTCCACCCATCTCTATTTTCCCCTCCCTCACATACACAAATTTTCTTTCCCTCTCCCACCTCCCAAACCCATCTCACCCTCCTCCCCTCAAAAGCGATTAAGGAAAAGCTGTGGAAATATTTGCCCAAAGCTGGAGCCTGTTGCTGAGCCCAGCTGTATTGTTGGTAGGAATACACACAGCAAACTTGCACTGTGAGGAGCCCTGCGGGACTCCGGGCGCTTCGGGAAGGCTTTGTGAGCCCAGCTCCGCACGCACTAGCCAGACTATTGTGAAAGGGAAACAGAAAAAAMCGTTACAAACCCCAGTGCTCCCCCACTGCCCTCTCCCCCGCCTCCCCAAGTGCCCCCCCTTCCACCAGCCGCCACCTTCCCCAAGACAGATCGAGAGGGGAGGGGGCCGCCGCTGAAGAGAATGAAAAGGTTTCCTCAGTTAGATTTAAGGCAACAAGTCAGAGCTGCACGGAGTCCTTTATCCGCCAGGGAAGCCTCCCACTGCTCCAGAGCTGGGCCGAGCGGGGATCCTGGGGGCCAGCTTTCTGAAGGCGGCCATTGATTTGTCACTGGTGATAAGTGAGGCCGGGGCCGTTCCCACCATCGCCTGCAGAGGGGACGACTCTCCCACAACGCCCGGCAGGGGAGAGGGGCGGCAAGCGCGAGGAAACGCAGAACCCGACGGGTCGAAAAATCCCAAACGGCAATTTTTCCTCGAACGAGCAGCAACAAAAAGGAGCGACCGTGCTGAGACCGAGGCCGGGTAGGGAGGACAACGGCGCGCAGGGGCGGCGCGGCTGCCGGCCGGTGTGCAAGCCTTCCCCGGGCAAGAAAGAGCGGAGGGGAATTCTTCAGCCCTCGCCTCCGAAGGGCCTCCTACTACCAACTCAGTCAAACAATATTCCTTCAAAAACTCCCCAGCCGCTCCTTTGCCAATAGCGGGAAGCTTTTAAACCTGTTCTATTTACATAGAGATGCTCTTCTCTCGAGCAGATGCTGCTGGAAACTTGTTCTTCTGCTTTTTGGGAGGGGAAATCTTTTCTCACAGTAATAAATAAATGAGAGAGGCTAATGAAGCACCATGTCTAAAAGGTGAATTCCCAAAGCAACAGGAGATCTTAAAGGAGCACCAGAGCTCCCCCAGGGAACATACAAATAGAGCAGCAGCTGCCTGGGCAAGACCAGATGCAGATGGGTGAACYGAAAGCAAGACAAAGAGGGGGGGGAGTGTGGAGGGAAGCAGAAAAAAAGAAAGAAAAAAAAAAAAAATCAGTAAAAGAAGTAAAGATCCTTGSCCTTTCTAATGTAACTAATTAGGAAAGACCATCAGAACTGGTTCAATTTGCACTATAAAAYGTCTCTCGTGCTCCAAGACGCTGAGGAGGTTTAGGAGCACATAAGACAACGTTCTTTCCTTTCCCTGCCCTCAGCAAAACCCCTCAGCTAGCTTCCACCCTGGCCAGGCTAAGGCCGAGGCACACGGGCCTCGTAACACGGCCTGAAGACAAAGAGATTCCAGTCTCCAGAGGGAAAAGAGCGTCACACCTGCAGCCTCCTTCCAGTTCAATCAGACTAGAACCCAGCAATCCGGAGGATCTTATCTGGCAAGATACTACCTCAGGACAGTTGTGCACAGCTCCTAAAGCCCAGTTTATAATCCAGCATGCTAAAATAAATGGAAGTTGCCAGGTTGTAAACTGTGACATTCAGCAATATTTTACCTCATATTCAGCCGTTCAGAGGCACAGGGCGGATCATTGGGAGCAGTAATTATTTCAGATATCCTAGTTAAAATTTCTTGCTATAGAAGAGAGCACAGTCTCCATGGACCCTTAAGCTGGGGATGAGCACAATATCAGAACCTTAACAGATAAAATCCAGTCCAAAAATTCCATGAGTTTAAACAAACAAACAACAACAAAAAAAACAACCAACCCCACCCCAAACCTCTCATTCGTCTTTGAGAACCAGCCAGCAGCCAGTTAGCTCAGAACACAAGTTTAACATGCTTCTCACCAGAAATATCACTCTGCAGCCAAGCAGCCACATCCTAAACCAGGCAAAGCTTTTGAGGAGTCCTAAAGTGCAACCCAATTAAAGCCCATTGAAGACTTCTGCCTCCTAATGAGAGAGGACTCAATATCTCCTGAGCTTGATGAACTAACTGCTTGGACTACTGCCACTACTTGGGAACCTGGAAATAGGCTTATGTCCAGCAAGACTCCAACTTGCACACCTGATTAATCTCAATAGCTACATGAGAAGCAGAACTAACAAAGCCAGTTTCAGATGGATTCATCTCTAATAGTCAATTTTGGTGCATCTGTTGCCAAATGGAGGGAGGGAGAGGATTCTTTCATGTCTAACAAAATGCAAACTCACGAGGAATCTTCATCCACAGCCAAGTCGCTTCTGTGGTGCCTTCTCTTTATTGTGCTGCCTATTTTCATGAAACTTTTATTCTCTGGGACCAGTTTTTTGGGTGAGAAGATATGCACACATATTAAAATAACCATTGCTTCCAAAAGCAGGCTAAAGATGCCTGCAGATTTTTTCTCATGAGAAGAGCATGTATTAACAATATTATTAAGAACTGCTTCTGATACTACTTCCTGGATCAAGTTCCAGGATCTGAAGTGCATATCTAAATAAAAGACACAGATTCTTTACAAAACCCACAAATCATTTCAGCAGACACGTCATTCAGCCCTGGAAGAAGAATTTTTGACTTTTTTTTTTTTTTTAAAAAGCCTTTTAAACTTTTCTGCCTACAGAGGAAAAGTTCACCCTACATGCAGGCACACTGCCTTTTGCTAGAACCATGATCTCAGGGCCAAAAACCATGACAAGACAGTGTGGCGTCTTCTTTTCAGTCTTACAGATGCATTTACTGCGATGACTCAAGAGCCATTTTCCTTCTGTTATTCCACCGTACCTTGGGCACTAGGGTGCAAGTTGAATCAAGCTTTTGAGGCAATTTGTGGGCATTGCAAGAAGTGATGTTATATTCAGCCAAGTATAGAGTACTTCCTCTGATCAAAGAACAACCCAAGACAATGGTGCTACACTAAGATGACTGGAGAGCAGTAAAGATGCGGCAGAACACAGGGCTACTCGTCTAGTTACTTCTGTTTGTAGCAGAATTTTATCTCCATTAATTACAATCTACCTTGAGAAGTTCCTGGGAGGTTTTTTTTCAGCTGGACACAGACTTTTTTTCCCCTCTTTCCACTCCTAAGTGGAAGAGTTATGCAGTAATCCATTTTAATGGTTGTGCAGTAAAATTACTTTTTTCAGTCAGAAAAAAAATGGATTTCTGTGGTGGGGAAAAAGGCCTTAGTGTGCAGTTTGTATCTTGACTAAATTTGCTAAATATTTCTGGTACCATACACTGCCATTCCCAGACACTGTAGGAACATAACATTTATTCCTACAGATCACTCTCTAAGTAAGAACATCTGGTACATTTGGACCTTCAGCCAACAAGCCTTGGTGAGTCAAGATCAGATCTACTGAAGTCACAGTACGCCACTAAGCTACACACCATTATGGTCATGACAGCATACATCTCAACCTCAGAGGTTGAGCTCAGTTAGTCTTCCCATTTCCCGGTCCTTTATTCCGAGGTTGAATGTGGACCATTAATTCCAGATTCTGAGAAGTGCRCTTAGAGGTTCATTCCCCTCCCTCCATTTTTTATTGTACACTATCAAACAATGTGGAATTACAAATAGCAACAGTATTCTGGAAATCATTCCCATGTCCCTCCTTATAACTGCACAAACACTTGGCAAACTGAAATACATACGAGATGATTTAGGTATCAAGTCCTCAGAAGAGCATGACTGTTTTCCATGGGGAAGATATAATCTTCTGCCCTTCATGCTATAACCTAGYTTCTTGATTTCTTTGCCAGACACCCTCCCAAAACAAACCCTCTTCTGTGCACGATAAGCAAAGGACAGGAAGCAGCCTTGATTTGACTATGCTTAAGTGATAACACAGCTCTCAGGTCCTCCACAAAACACACTGATACTTGCTCAAAATGGGAAAGAAACTTCAGGACTCTGGTTTCATATTCATCAGTTGTGCTAGCTTAAAGAGCTCCCAGCCCTCCTCCTCCTACTCCCGGTCCCATGACCCCCATGRGCTGGCACAGCTTTGTGCAGCCTGGTAAAAAACAGATCAGGGAAAGTGGTCCAGTGGGCGACGAGCAGCGAAAAGATGCAAATTTGAAGGGTCTTCCAGCTCCTCCTCATCCAGCCCAGTTTGATTCCTCCCTTTGCTTCACTGCTTGCAGAACCATGGCCTCAGAGCCAAACCGACAGAAGAAGTTGGGGTCATTTCCTGCTTAAGGCTTTACAGAGATATTTACTAGAGTGGCTCAAGAGTTATTTTCTTCTTACAGTCTGTTTACCAAGTGTTTGTACATTTAGAAGTAGKATATGCATGCTACTGTGCTGAAAATTCTTACCAAAAGGAATAAACATGGTGAATTAGATCATTCTACACTTGAGTACAGTAAATGTTTAAAAATGTAACATTCTAATCTGGGAAAAAGCCACTGACTTCAGTATGCAGAAAGAAAACAGCTCTTAAGCAACCAGTCACCATGGCTCAGTTCTTTACCCTTGCAAGAAAAAAAATTCTGTAGACTCTGAAATCAAGTTGTCAACTATTCTTAGAGGAAGAAAAAAAAAAAAAAAAAAAGACCTAGCCATTAGCACACCAGGCCCAACAATCATAGGGAACCTTTGTATCACAGCTTGCAAAGAGGACAGTCCCAATTTAAGTTCTGTACAAATGATCTCCTAAGGTTATGGGGAAAAACACTTAAGCTATTGGGTAAATACAGCCACTGAAGCCAATTACGTATTTACAGAATTCTACCCAGCAATTTAGCTTGCTGCTACAAAGCAGCAAAAAGGAACAYTCAATAAATATTATTTAAAGTTGTCCACAGCTAAACTATCCCAAGTCAGGAATCCAGGGTTTAACACTTGGATTCCTAACCAAGTCCAAGTTATGCTTCTGTTCTCAAATTTCTTGACTTTTGTGGTTACACGGTTAAATATCCATTTGCGATCCATCCTAAGAGCTGCTACAGTCAGGATAGGGGAAAGGGTGGGAGAGTCACAGAGGCAGAAGAGATCTTTGTGAGCTGGGTTCAGATATGATGCCCCTCATCAGACTAATGCTAACCATTTATTTGAACATGCTGGCAGATAACAGGAACRTGCACTATCTAGGACAAAACCAGCAACTAGATCCTCTTAGAAGGGCATTACATCTGAGAAGAATTTTCACTCTCCCAGTATCAGACCCCAGACACAACAAATGCGTCTCTTTAATTGTGATAAATCTGCATGCAGCATGTCAGAGGGGAAAAAAAAAAGAAAAAAAAAAAGATTAGAGAAAGGCAGCTTCAACAGAAAGATATTTTGGGGATGGAGAGGACAGGACAAGGAGTATCAACATACAGACTAAAAGGCAAAGCATTTAAGTGGAGCCTCTATTTACTATGTTAATCAGTATTTCATTGTGGTTTTTTCTCTTGTTATTCGATACATCTGTCTATTTGTTACATGTAGAAATTATGAACTCTTCAGAGCCTGGACTGTCCTTATTGTATGCACACACTGCATGTAACACTGTGAAGCTCTGATTTCCATCAGAGTGAATCCTTACATGATCCAATTGACAATTCATGTGTGAGACTCAGCCCATGCAGATCTTCCCCTTCAGCCTGCCACATATTCATCCAGGGAGAACAGGAACGGCCGTTTAGGCAGCTTACGTTTCCAACCAGCTAGCTCTGTCTTCTTTTGACTAACCAGACACTTAGCATCAGTGCTGCCATGTCTGCATCGACCCTGGAGGAGGGCGAGACCGTGCCTCCTTTTGTGCGCGTGCCCAGGCCAGGCTTGTCAAACCACGGCACRCCACCGCACCAGTGGGGAGGGGTGGGGAGAGCAAGCAAAAMTCAGATCCAGATTCTGCAAATAAGGGTCAAAAACAACTMTTTGCTAGACATCMGTCATTTAAAAGGCAAGATTAGGGRAGAAGAGTCAAGGCGCTAGCAAGGGGATAAAGCTTTTCRTATTTAGAWCRACAATTTCTCTGGCAACAACTCAGCACGTAAGTCTGTGTTAGTCCAAGTAAAATAAGATAGTAGGTGATTGCCTCCAGTCTTAATGAATAGAAGTTTCCACCACAGAAGGCATCACCAATTAATGTASTGCACCAGTTGCAACGTCTATAGGTTGATCTTTCACCACACTTTGACACTAACACATCACTAAGACTGTCACACAAGTACAATACAATAAAGAGGCCCGTGCTTACATGAGACATAGAAACTGAATCTTGGGCTTGAATTCTCACCTTCCCTTGTTTCCGGGGAAAGTCTTTCCAAATTACTGTTAAGGCAAAGCGAAGTAGCAGCAAGCCAGTGTCAAACACACAGTTGCTCTTGCCTCCCTCCATCCTTCCACCCGGTCCATACTGATCATCTCACCGAAGAGCAATTCCCTTCAGCTTGCCAATACCACACAACCTGTGGTGTCACTGGTTTCACCATTTTGCAGGTCAGTTCTGTGACAGATCAACGAGCTGAACTGATTCATCCAGCAGACGTACACACAGACCTACCAAGGGGGCAAGACCGCTCTTGTGGGGCAACCCACAGTTACACCAGAGTGGGCATAACACGAACCCGCACCCTGTGGGTCAGGGAAGCCCTGCAGGTAGAGGCCAAGCCGCTTACTTTGTGYGCAGAGAACACTCCTCAGCCGTGACAACATCCTAGCAATCCCACCAAAAAAGTTTCTCTCTCTCAGACAGATACCAAGTTTACTGAAAGCAAAAGGCAGCAGGAACAAAAATTCCTCTCATTCTGATATTCTGAAACATGGGCTTTGTATTCAAAATACAGTTTTAGGGTAATATAATGTTTCCCCATAAAGCAAGATTATACTAAACCCTACTCCAAATCAGTAACGTGCCCTTATAAGTCATTTGCAGTTACATTCCTAAAGTCACCTGAAACGAGCCACTGACTGTGTTCCAGGCAAGCCACATCTCCACTGTCCAGCCCACTGTTTAATCGTTCTAAGTAGTATGTTTAATTTACAAAGTTTAAACAGGAGGAGAGGACTAAGTCGATAGAGATGAAGGAATAGAGGGCAGGAAAAATACAATTTATGATCCATAAGTCATTTCTTCTAGTGCCCTTGCAAGAGAGATGGATCTGCAGGAAGGCAAGTGGGTGATAATTAGGGACAGTTGGAACATTGTTTATTTCCTACTAGCAAAGGCAGCAGTTCAGGCCTCCAAGGATAAATCAAATTTCTTAACCAGATGGAAGACATTTCATTTTCAAACATCAACCACACAACAATGGACCACAGAAAGGAAGGAGCCAATTCACAACAGCAACAAGAAAACAAAATTACTAGAGATTTTAGAGATGAGTTCTCATCAAAATCTGCACTTACAAAGAGCCTCATGTTGCATCAGAACTTGCACCACATCCCACCACAGTCAATTCAAAGACACTTTTATTGGCAAAACAAGCTCTGCAAGTGTTACCCACATGTAAGAGACAGCACACTTGAGTTTCTCCCAGAAGGGGATTCAACATATGAAGYGCCTGCCTCCACAGAGGTTTCAACAGAGAAGGCTACATGGCATGGAGTGCAATGATAGAAATTAAAATATTCCAAGGAATAATGTTTTATTTCCTAATAAGATAGGTGTTTTCTTGCTCTCTCTAATCTTCTTTCATATTTTACTCCCAGGATTAGAGGATTTCCTTCTCARTCTYTCCTTTTACTTCTCTTTCCCAGACATTTACTGTTTGATTTATGGTGTTCTCCCTGTATCCAACTCAAAGTTGCACATGCCAGTTCAGTATTTGGTAAGAGTCTGACTCGATTTTGCACATGTCATTTGGTACTAYCTGCCAGCATAACAACTTTGTGCAATAACTTGTGGCAGTCTAGTTGGCTAGTAGATTTGGACTTTTCTTTTTGCTACAGAAACTTGTGTTCTGGTTTAGATTCAGACTAGTTTCTCAAACAGATGGATTTTGGATTATTTGCTTCATTAGCCTCAAAAGGAGTGCCAAATCCCAGAAACAATGTTTTTGTAGGAATGGACAGCATTTTCGTTTGGTTTCAGTCTATGGTTCTCTAGTACTTTTAGGTGGAGACAGCTTTTGCTGCTTTGGCTGACATAGCACCGAAACCAAGTCTTTTTAGGCAAGGGTCAGAAATGGAAATCATTCCAGTCTTACTCTGTAGCCATSACTACACAGATTTCATGGATTTAGTTCTGTCATGTCTTTGCACATCTGAAAATAAAAAAGTTAATGTCCCCTCGGTTACAATGTAAGAACATAGAGAGCTCTGGAGTTCATTCTTGTGGAAGTCAAATGTTCAACTTGCCATCAAATAGTATAGCAGGAAAATCTCAGCATTGTATTCAGTTCTCATGGTTTGAGTAGTTAAAACGTGTCTCACTTGCTAGGGCCACTACATAGCCAGCACAACCACGCTGGCGCAGAGCCTCAGGCATGCAAGGACTCCTGAGGCTGGTCAGTGCGGGGCTGCGGAGGGACCTTGCTGCAAGCCTRCCTCAGCCCAGCCCCATCCTGCAACAGAATAATTCTCTCCTTATGGCGTTACTGTCATTTCCCTCYCGCGAGCCACTCCCCTTCTGCTTGTCTCTGAAGCGCACAGAGCCATACAGCACATACCTTAAAGACTTTGGCACGCAGCCCGCGAGGTCAGAAAAGCTGGCTCCCTAGGCGTATCTGGTCTCCTGTGGCATAACTCCGATGGTCCCCTTCCCTCACAACACTTTAATAGGCAGTTTTAGCATCGCCACCACATTTATTTCAAGATCTTGACATATGGGATGCAGAGCGTGTTGTTACSACATCTTTCAAGAAAAAGCCCAAACCAAACCCAGCTCTCACTACATGCCTTCCCCCGATTAACCTGCAGGACCAACGCACCGCGGTGTGTTAGCTAGCAAACGTAGGTGTTTTGGCAGCTGTCCCAGTCACTTAATCGGGAGCCTGAGCTCAGAGCTGTTTTGCCTGAGTGGGTAAGTCAAGATGTACATACCAAAGATGTCATCTCTGCCTCACTCCCTTCCTTGCTCGAAGGCTTCTGTCTGAGTGCTGTTTATTTTTACTCTACAATTGATGGATTGTACATAGGTTTAATTTGCCCTTTATCTCCCATTAGTTCTATACTGTAACTGTGTCAGATTTGGTCTCACGTACCCAATTAAGCTAAACAYGGGTTTTTGCCAAGCGTTTAAAGTAGGCAAGAGCCTGCCACCCCCTCTTCCCTGCCAGTCTGTTCTAAAGCATCTGCAGCACAAAAATCACTCATGGGTCATTTCTCAGAAACTGATCTTCTGAGCTTGTCTTCTTCCTCCAGCATACATATTACTGTCTTGTCAAGAGTTTGCTTCTCCAGCACAACCAACCAACAAAAAGTTACTACTGAGTATCACAAGAATTGTCCCTTTTTTTTTTAGACATTCCTTTCCATCTTAAATGTTTGCTCCCAGACTTCTGAAGACTTGTGGGTGAAGAACTAATCATAACAAGCACTAAAGGAAGCAAGAAAAAAAAAACATTTTCTAGGGACAACTGACTGGAAAACTTAACCTAAGGAATTAGCTTATTTTGTTCTAGTCTGGAATTTGCACTAAGAGCAACAGAAGATTACAGCTCCTCATCTTCCAGTTCATAGGAGGCAGGTCACAAACCAGAGAAACCTCAGAGAAACCATGGGCTTCTCTCATGAATGGATGAGCTGCTTCAAGCCAAAGAAGTTTGTAGTGGAAGGCTGCAGAAGGCAGGGATCAACAAGGTTGTTCTTCCCTGCTTGAGTACTGGTAACACAGAAATTACTCAACGTAACTGCCAAAGATGCAAAGATGACAAATTTGCCCTTCCAGGGGAGTTGAGGCACAGGCAGGGGATCTACCTGCTCCACAGATAAAAGAACCCTGGACTTGGGGGGGGGGGAAAAAAAAAAAAAAACAACCAACACACAACAACAAATGCCCAAAAGGCCTAAAGGCCTTCTGTTGTTTAAGGTAATGCTGACTGCAGGTCTGAATTCTTCCTTACACTCAAAAATGCAGTGAACAAAGGCCTGCAGACGGTGTTGATTCATGAGCAGCGACAGTTCGAACTGGAACAACGCATGAGGTTACCACCCTTGTGGTGGAGACATCTTAACCGCTCAGGAATCAGCAGTTCATGAGTCAACACCCTCTCGCAGCTGCCTTTCACCGGTACAGGAAAGAAGTCAGACCCAGGGGCTGCCTTCCCTAAGGCCTAGCAAAGATAGCAAAGGGCCGTAACCTCGCCAACCAGCCCAATTCAGTCCTTCCCTGTTTCCAAGTTAATGCCCAAGAAAAATCCCTTCACCACTTTGACTCTGCATTCAGCTCTCAATTCAACCTTCTCTTTCCTTGTATTGAACTTAGGTCTGCTTGCAGGGCAATGACTAGTGCCCTTGTCAGGACACTCGACCTAATCTCCCACCTACTCTCACATCGTGCTTTCGAAGATTTAAACACTGAATACTTCTATTTGAGATCCATGACAAAAATGCAGATAGTCCACCAGCATCCCTATTTGCCAACGGCTATCCTCTCCTGCTTCTTGGCTATTAAAGCCTCCAGAATGGCAGCCTCCAACCTATCTCCCCTTCCCATGCTGCAAACTCTCCAGTTTTCTCTCACAGCCAGACCCATTATGTTTTTCCTCATGCTAATAGGTACTATGCTGATCCAGGCCCTTTTAAAAAGGCAGCACAAAGTAGGGGCATGTCCTCCAGCTGTAAGAAATTCAACTCAGGCTTTTCAAGAGTAACAGGCTTCAAAAATCACAGTGAGAAGAACACAACCTCTGAGGCCTCAAAAACCTCATTTCCTAAATTTGTCAAGCCTGAAGAAGTTGCAAACTCTGAATCACAAAGAAAGGACAGCAGTAAAGCTGGCTTCCTCTTAACAAATGGAATATTAATTCAGAGAATTATCCCACCTCCTGGTTCATCCTCAGGAGCAGAGCTCGGAACAGAAGCAGGAAATGACAATCCTGAGACTTCTCATTTTTTTCCCTGTCTGCAAAGAAAGGATTTGACTATTCAGCAGTTATGGAAATTCAGAACTAAAATTGGGTGGGAGCACAAAGTAAAAAAATGAAGGTGTGTCTTTATTTCATTCTAATCCTCAATCCCATGAGACACAGTCCTGCTACAGTGAATGGCTGCACGTTAGGCACGAACCTCTCCCAGACACTACCAGCTGTCACCAAGTCAAATGAACTGACAGAGCTGGAGATTCAGGCTGAAGGAGCAGAGTGCGTATTTCCCTCTAACCTTCTTGCATAGTCACACAACGCTTCTTATGAGCCTTTCAGAGAAGGAGGCTGAGAACATCACATGTTTACRTTTTAACAGTTCTCACTAGTGACTCACTCCTTCACATAGCAAGTCTTAATGGAGAAGAGGAAGAGAAGTAGCCTCCTTTTCCGGGAAAGGTGTTATTTTCTGCCACCAGTCTTGTTAATTCTGCACCCAGGCTCCTTTCCAAACCCAGAGTAATCTCCTGTTGTCACTTTGTACCTTTTTCCAGGCAATCATCTCCAACCTCCTAGTTTCTCTCTTCAACTCTGCCCTCCCATTTCATACACTCTTCCAGACAGGACTGTCCTCCAAAATATCTTCCCGGACATCCCACTCAAAAATCCTTCTGGCTGTATGTGCTCCCAAGCCTGACAGGTCCCACATTTCACCGCTGCGGATAGTTCCATCACCATCTCGATCTCATGAGCTCACCATCTCAGCACTATGCCAATATCAGCCTCCCTTTCCACCTCTGCCCTCATTGCTAAGCTCCTGATATTTCATAAAATCACCCCACTAGGTCAGGGACTCAACTGTTGAGGGTCCCTAACAAGTTGTCACATCCTCCTTTACTAAAGCATTACTAAAATCAGCCTTTCCCTGCCTCAGCAGTTAAATTCTGCTCAGTGCTCATCTTCACTTTCAAAACTTCCATCTTCTATACTACCTAATTAACAACTCTTTCTGCCATCAGATCCCATATAATTACTCCACTTGGATCTCCTTACACAGCTCTTCTGTTCCTTTGCCAGCTCAAGTCCTTGGCTCTCACTTCCAAAATGCCTATCTTTGCTTCTGTTAATATCTGTACTCCTATATCCCCTTCCTTTCTTCTCATGGTTTACACTACTCTTGCATCTGCTTCCTCATCCTTGTTTGCCCAGTTACCAGCTTTTGGTAGTCTTTGATGCCAACTCCTACCCAAAAAACCCTCTCTATCCTTGTTCTAAGAAGTGATTGGAATGAAAAACTTTCAGAAGCTTTTCCCATTAAACCAAAGCTAAAGGAAATTTAATTAGAAAGCTATGCTATTTTAATATTGGACCTTATCTATCCCACTGGAATTATCACAGCCCTGATCCTTATCAGATGTCAGATGTCTAATTTAGACTATAAACCCTTTGGGGCAAATGTAGCCTCTTCCTCCATGTTACACAGTGCCACAGCACTTAGACCGATCCTTAAGGTAAGAAAAATACCTTAGAAATTCAAAGAACTTGATCTGGCCAAGGGCAGCGCCACTCCATACACTGAGACTTGGGAATGACCAGAGAAGTTAGAAGCACTGCCTTTGAAACTCCAAAAGGCAAGAAAAGGGTTCCCCCCCAACAGAAATAACGTCTGACCATGATGTTATTTGGAGGAGCTGGGTACAGACTGCACTGAAAAAGTTTTTTCCATGGTATCTCTAGCCCCTTCCTGCCTCAAGCCTCCTAAGCCATCACTTACCCCTTTCGAAACAGCAGGAGAGTCACTTCTTTTCTCCTTCCCTCTCCAGAAGAAGCACAGCAGAAATAAACCCTCGAATGATAAATTATGCACCACCTTTGTGAGGCTGCCTCTTGGCCAGACGGGAAATTTTTCTCCCAAAGCCTTTTGTTTCCAGCTTTGATCCCAGTGTTGGATCCGCTCTGTTCAGCACTCCCTCAGCATGGAGGTGAAGGGAGAACTGACACAGGCCAAGTTCGGGCTTACTGCAAGTCACAGTCAGATCTTCCATTAGCCTTCTCCCCTCCCCCTTCCCAACTGGAACTCTCCTTGGGTTTGAAAAGATCCTATTAAACATTTTCCAGAGGGCCTTACAGAGGATACATTATTTTGATGGATGCTGGGACTAAAGGAGGAGGATTTCTAAGTACAGTGAAATAATGGAGTTTGTTCTAATGGGTTTAAGAGATGCCCAGGGGCACCAAGTAAGTTCCTTCTCTGCAAATCAAAAACACAGAAGACCAGAAAATGGAGCCGAACAACTAAACGCCAGGAAGCGGGGAAATCGGGCTCTATTTAACTGCTGCTCTTGGTTACAGCCAACTTCAGGCTGCTYGGAAAAACAGCACACACACACATCACTGGCACAAACTTAACAGGAGAAAACAAAGAGACAACAGGGGTCAAACTGGGGGTGGCAAGTAGGAGAAGGATGCAAGGCTGGGTCCCCACCCCCTACCAGAGAGTCGGATCAATTATCCTTGAATACTAACAAGATTTCTGATTAAAGAACTGCTGCTATGCAATAGAAACAGAAAGCTCCAGCAGCCGGGAGGGGCTGTCAGGCAGTAACAAAGAGACACAGAAGACTATGCCCTGCTAGGGCATACGGAGGAAGTCACCATGCTGGTAGCCAGGAGAGGGGTCTCCCCTGCCTGGAGTCACCMTAACGTCTCACTGCTGGTAAATTTAATTCCGGGAGGAAAACTTCACCTTGACACTACAGAATATGGGGTCTGTTTTCGGGCAAACACGTTCTCTGTTGGAAGCTTTGCTGGACAATATTTCTTTAAACAACCTCATCACTATAGTACAGGGAGGTGAATTTTATTCTCGTCCTAACCCGTTCAGGGGAAATAGCTGGCGCTTCTTAGTTCTGAGTATTGCAACATCAGAAAGTTGCTATTCACATACAACAGCTTGAGAAACAAGAGTCTACACTGTCTTTTGTCATACACTTTTTGACAAAACTGCAATTTGCAGTACAAACGTTTAATAAGCATATACAACACTGTCCGTTAATCTTAATGGTTTGTGACTTGCTGACTGGTGGCTAAATACAGAAAAATCTAATGACCTAAGAAGAACCTCATGAAAAACAGAACCTTCTGTTATTACTTTTCACAACCCAAAGTTGTGCTAACATTAAGCATCCCATTATAGGCATGTACCTCGTACCACCAGAATTGGGCTCCCAACTCTTCAAYCCCCTTTTTCTTCTATTTTAAACAACAGACATAATTCCTTGATATGAGGAGTTTCAGTCAGCCACAATTTAGCAAGGCAAAAGTCCATAAACATCAGCTCCCTTTGATACTAGTAAAGTCTTTATGAAAACTTATTTTCATGCCCTTGCATAGTCAGTGTCCTTTCATCTAGGCTCACAGCAGCCGAGGAGGAGTTCTGCTCCTCACAGAAACACTGACTGCAGCTCAAGAGTCTCTCAGACTAAATACACAGGCTGGAATATTTCAGCATTTAACAGGCAGTTCTGCATAACAGAGGCAAAAAAATGCCTGGAAAGCTGGAAAACCTGAACACGAACTCACCCACAACAGGATGGCAGCCAAATACTCCCAAGGTAACAGTCCCAGAGCGACCAGATATACAGTATGAATAAACCACAAGCCTACAGAATCACAAGCCCCTGGATCCATATAGTTACTATCTTTATTACAGGGAAATGGAAATCTACAGGGAAGATGGTATAGAAAGATGAGATTCAAGAAGCATTACAGTGCCCAGTCTTCACGCAGAATAGACACCAAAATCCCATAAAAGAGTAATGCCTAACATAACAGCCATGGCAAAGAACCACAGGCACTACAGACGCAAAAAGCAAGAGCCTAGGCATCAAGCACATTAGATTCATGGACGACAATTACAATTAGCGTTCTCTGCCATGATTTGTGTGAAACACAGACGGCCACTAAATACAGTATGCCAATTAATGGAGCGGGTTTGCTGCATGCCCGAGCTCCGGCTCTGGATGTGGTATCAGGTAAAGCCAGACATCTTAAAAAACGGTCAGTTTAAGTCTGCGTATATATCACTTTACTATGTAAACCCCCTTGAGATAACATCTCAAATAGCTAATGTGGAAATAACAGAGGACTAGAGAAATAAAGTGTCCGCTTTTCTTATACGTTTCTTTTAACAACACTTTACTTACCAATTCACCCTTTCCAATGGAGAGTCAGTAAAATTTCTGCAGTTTTACGAATCTCTTGTTCATCAGCAAGAGAAATAGAAGTATTATTAAAAAGAGATATAGCCACAAAAGTCACAAGCAGCAGAGGAATTCAACGAAGGTGTAGGACGTGCACTTACTTTTTAAACCTATTTTTAAAACCTTGACTGGTTTTCAAGATAACATCTCTTTATCAGCTTTTGTAAGTGTTATGAAGCATATAGTCTATTGTGTTCAATGGTAAGTTGCATTCTAGGGCAAATGGAGTTGGCCTTGGGCAAGACAATTTCTGCTTCACTTCCCACATTTACAAAACAAGGATAATATTTGCCTATTTCACAAGAGTGCAGGAAGATTCAAGAGGACTATCAGACTACAGATCATTCTCATAGAATTAATGTTTTAATTATTTTTTAATGTTAATTTCACCAGTCTGGAGAAGTACAGGTTTTTAGGAGTAAAAACAAAATACAAATCACTTCAATTTCTTTTTCTAGTTAACATACAGAAARTACTGCCTTCTGGTTTGAACTACAAACAACTGGATAATGTTTATATCCAACCACATTTTCTTCTGTAACTTCAATGCACAGAATGTAGAGAAACAGCTCCAAGTTTTCTGAAATTCCATTTTSTGGCCCACATGAACAGAATATCACTCTTCAAGGTTCACAAGACACTCTGGAAATGCAAGCACTTTACGTAACTAAGCACCTATTAATTTGGTTGCTGCATACACCCACACTCCCAGGATGCAAGAAGGGATTCTCTGTTGCAGAAAGCAGTGCTAAAGCACACAACTGAAAGCTTTTGGAAAGAGAATGTAAAAGAAAATTGGTTATATACACTAAATAAATTAAATTATAATGTTAACTTCATACTGGAAGATYTATGCTTTATGCTTTTCCACTAATGCTACCATGTTTTAGTAGACACAGAATTTTTTTAAAAAAAACAAACAACAAAACCAAACAAAATAAAGCAAAACAAAAAACCCCCACACCACCACTTGTCAGCCTCGTGCAGCATCTTACTCTTCATTTTAGAAKAGCGGGGATGTTACTCACTGCCTTTGCCACTTTGACAAAAAGAAACAGTCAAGATAATTCAGGGTGATCAYGAGATCTGTGAATATCATCCAACCTGATCAACAGTAAACCCAGGTACCCTCAACACACCCAGGAAGCARAACATTAACAGCTCCAAGCTTGACAACGGGAAAACGGGCATTTTGCACTTGGCTGAGAGCTGTGGAACCAGCAGCAATGCCAAGCACAAGTAGTGGAGATCGCGATTCTCACCGCAAACCATACTTCTATAGAGGTATCGCATTCAGGTTTGTGACTCTAAAATGTAATCAAGATGTTTGGGGAGTGAAGCTCTGATAKTAGCCATGTATTTTTCTGGCAGAGCTCCAGGAGCCAGAAGGGCAAGCACATCACCCAGACAGGTTCTGTGACATTCTGTATTTATATTAACACAGACCATCATAACATCAGGCCCTTCTTCATCACCACGCACCAGCAGCGCATGCCATTAGCTTTAAATTCTCTCTATACACCCGTTTTTACCTGCAACGCCCTTTTCCAAGAGCTCAACGTACTTGCAGACCTCTTTTTTTTTTTTTTTTTTTTTTTTTGGCACAGACTTCTCCAGTTTTAACTGCCACTATTCACCAAAAGAGGGTCAAAGGTCAATCTTGCAGACTTGTTTGCTTTACCTGCTCCTGTAATGAGGTACACTGGTAAATGACCAAGCGCTTCCAACAATTTACCTGTTTGGCATCGCGAGTTCTGTGGCTGCGGATGCTTTATGACAGTTAAGCTGTATACCGTCCCCGCAGGTACTTCTAAGGGACAATGGTGAAAAATTTCTAGCTAAGGGGAGGAATACCAACTCATCACAAACCCTGGCATCTTCTCTGCCACCTCCATCCTGACACCTCCTCATGTTTTTCTTTGCTTCAAATAGGAAAAAAAATGCTCAGGAATTGTGTTCTTATTGCAAAGCGTATCCTCCCGTGAAGGGAAGAGGATACTCACTTCTGGAAGCAGTTGGCACATCCAATCATAAACTCATGTTCATTTGACAAGAATACACAGGAAAGTGCACTGATGGGAGAACTACTTGAAAGAGAGGCAAACTGCCATAAAAAAGTGTCCTGGAGACATCAAGGCACAACCACCTACGAGCAAACCTGCACTTTACAATCAGACATCCCCCACATGGCTGTTAACAGCCCAGACACATTAACTAGGAGCACCTGGGTAACAGCCAAAATAAAACACATCCAGATCTGCACCTACACTAAGATCTGTGCTTTAGATCCTTCTCACTCCTAGACTGCAGTTAAGTATCTGTGTGGTGCTTGGAACTTAAGAGTACTTCTAGTTTCTAAAAAGCAGATTTTCTGATACACAGAACTGCAGCCCTCTACTCAGCCTTTCCAAGCTGGTTTAGCACCTTCTTCAAAGCTGCCTGCAATTAGGTTTCTTGTTAGAAGAGAAATAATATTACTTGAAACCCAAACCCCATGTGATTGTGCCCCAGAGGCAATACTTGTAGAATGATGGAGGTCAGCAGCACTACTGCAAATGCTTCCTGTAATTTCAGAGCAGCATAGGAGAAAACGGATGGGTGAAATTATACAGCAGCTGCCAAAGGAGTGAAGGGAGAGAAATGAGGTACGTATCTCCTCTCCGCACCCCTCCCCCAAAAGCCTTCCAACTCTTTATAAACAATTCCGCGAAGCGTTTAGGTGTTTTCTCCTCCACCGGGCGCACTTGTAAAATAAAGCACTACCGCACAAGCGGAAGAAACAGCAATTACTTTTCAGTTCATAGAGCAACCACAAAGATAAGTTTTCACCGGCGAGACTTCATGGAACTGCTTCCCTGCTCGCCAAGACCGCAGCGAACCCTCCCTCCCCCACCCCCTCGCCACTATTTTTGGTACCACTCCTGCCCCGGCCCCACTCTGCCAGGGCGCTGCGGGAGGACTCCCAGTCCCGCCGAGGCGAGGCAGGTAGCCCGGGGCACCGCCGCGGAGCCGGGCTGTACCTTTAAGGGGCCCGTCGCGGCGGGTGCGCGGCTGCATTCCTGCTCCGGAGCGGCGGCTGTCCCGACACGCCGGGCACGGCAGCCTCCGAGGCAACCTGYGCGCCCGCCCCGGCCCGGCGCGCCGCTCGCACCGCGGGAACAAAGCCCGCGCCCGCCGCCAAACTTCCGCGGGGGGCAGCGGCCGCGTGGGCGGCGGGGACCCTCCGCTGCCGCCCGGCCAGGGCAGCGCCGCTCCGGGACCCGCGCCCCGGCCTGCCGGGGGACCCCGCCGGCTCCGGCCCGCCGCACCGGGGCGCGGGGAGRGCGAGAGCCCCGCGTCCGGGAGCGGGACGGGGCACGGACCTTTGTCCCGCGGCGGGGCAGGGCAGGGCTCCCCGCCCGGCGGGCGCGGGCAGGTGAGCGGCGCGGCAGAGCGCCCGGGCGAGGCTCCCCGCCGCCGAGCCCGGGACGGCGGCCGGGCCCCCCGCGCCGCCGCGGGGCAGAGGGCGCCGCGGCAGCCGCTTACCTCTGGCGCGGAGCAGCGCTCCCAGCAGCAGCAGCAGGAGCTGCGGAGGCGCGGGCAAGAGGCAGCCCCCGCCGCGCCGCCTCATGGTGGCAGCTCCCCGGCCCCGCACCCGGGCCGCCCGCAGCGACGTCCCGGGCTCCTCCTGCTCGCACCGCTCCGGCCCGACCGCCGCTCGCTCCCTCCGCAGCCGCGGCAGCTCCGGGGCTGGGGGCTCGCTCCCCGCTCCGCCCGGCCCAGGCCCGGCCCCCGGAGGAGGAGCCCCGTCGGGGCAGCCCCCGCCCCGCTCCCCCCAGCGCCGAGGCACTTCGCAAACTTTCGGCGCGGCAGAGGCGGTCCCGGGGCGGCGGCTTCGCAGCGAGACCCCCCCCCACCTCCTCTTCACCACCCCCTGGGGCCGCCGCCCCGCACCGCGGTGAGATCCCCGGGCTCGCCCCGCGCCCCCGGCCCCTCTCCGCCCTTGCCGCGGGTGCGGCTCCCTCTCTGCGGGCGGAGAAGCCCTTCCCAAAGCGGCCCCGGTGCTCGGGGCTCTCGCTGTCAGTGTCGGCTCTCACTGTCCCAGCTCCCGCCGCGCCGCCAAGGAGCATCGCTCCGGGCTCTCGGCCGCCCGCCGCCGGGCTGGCCGGTATCCTCCGGTGGCTGAGCGGTTCCCCCGGGCGTTGCCACCGCTTCCCGGCTTGTACCGGCTGTCTATACCCATGGCAAATGGCAGAGCCCCTTCCCGTCCCATCCCCGTTTGCCARACACCCTCCTCAAACCGAAAGCCTCTAAGCACCTCATTCCCTTTGCCCAGCATACGTGTTGCTATCTAGGAGAAACGTCTGATTTTTTTCCCTCCGCTCCTGGCAAGTGTTCTGATATTTGGTGTTTTCCTTATAGCCGCAGCGTCCGGAGACATGATAATGTGTGAATCTCGGATACCCTAAAAAAAAGAGTTAGGGCCGTTGCCTGTAGGAGTAGAAATTAACACTTGGACACTTGTCTTACGTGCCTTCTGGTCCCTGTGCTGCATTTAAAAGCAGGCAGGCTTTCACTGGACATCATCGTTAAAGCCAGTTTTATGATCCTCTGTGGCATGATTTGACATTTTAATACATAGGGTTGGCAATGCAAGAAACTGTTGTTAAATAATTAATCTCAGTTGATTTAGAAGTATTAACTTGAATGGAAAGCTGATTCAGACAGTCCAAACCCTGGACCACAGGGGAAGATGGGAATTTTGTCAAATTGACACCAAAGGGCCAGCAATAGGAATGGTCTTACTTAAAGCCTTCGCACAGATAAATCCAGAGGAAGCTGCAATTAATCCCCTCCTTTAAAGAATCACAAGAGCAAGTAAACAGCACAGCATGTGATTGAGACAATTCTGCCACTCCTATTAATTACGTGTAAAATAGTGAAGACAAGGGATATTATTAAAAACGTCAACATAAAATTAAAGCAGTGGCTGACTCTTGACAAATTGACCTCAATGTAGAGAAAAAAATAATCCAACAGAGCTTCACTGAGGAGGAAAACTCCTAAGAGCAGCAACACCATAAGAAACAGTAAGCAGCAAACCATGCATAAATTTGCAATATATGGCCCCCAAAATTTAAAAAATGCAGACTTTTTGCTTTATATGCAGAATCACTGCTTCAAGATAGGAACAGATCCACTTTACACAGCATGAGTGMAGTAACACGTAGGCTATGGCATTGCATTCTATGCATTTGATAGGCAAAGTGTACAAAGTTGCAGAAGAGTAACAACAAATACAGGTAGCCGAGAGGGATTGATTGATTGAGGTGGAGAGATTAAAAAACCTCTCTATGCTAATATTGTCTTGGAAATAGTGACAGAATGAGGCATGGAAAGAATATGCAATTATTGTAAAGGAACAAACTCCAAGATACCAGAGTTTATAAGATGATTGAAGTGGAAGAGTTGGGAACAGTGGGTTGAAGTTAAGGGAGAGAAAACGTTAACACCAYTCCGGCTGGAGGTTGGCTGACTGGCTAGCATAAAAACCCTTACTGCATCCCCATAAAATACAGGGCAACGTAACCAAAACTCATTTAAGTTTATATTCTCTACTGAGGCTAGATCCTCAGGTAGTATAAATCAGAGGAGCCCTGCTGACTTCAGGCTCACAGAAGCTTGTAAGAAATTCAGATGCCGAAGTACTGAACGTGATAAAGCACAGACACAGGGCCCAGAACTTCCTGATAATTATATACTTAGGTCATGGAACAGTCTTCCAGCAGTTGAGATGAGTATTTTCCTGTGTTTGACACAAAAGCCTCTTGAAAAATATTGTCCTAAACACAAATAAATTCACTCGTTAGTTCTTCAGTYCTTCTCTCCCCAGGGAACAAATGTTTTTACCCACTTGTGTTTGTTAAAGTGTGTTTACTAGTCCTCTGCATCTTGCGCTGCATTCTGGCAAATCACCTTCCTCTCCAAGCTCAACTTCCCTATAATTATATCTCTGTCTTATAAATCATTTTGAAATCCCCTGGTGAAATGTTAAAGGAGCACATAGTATTGTCTTTCACAACGATCTCCTAAATAGGTTGCAGTTGAGCAGATAGAAATTTATATTATAAACCTCTCAGTTGCCTACCTGTTGATACAATGCTATGAATATAGCTCTGATTCCATGTGGGATCTTTGGGGAATAATTGTAAAGTAGATTTATGCAGCGTAAAATGGATATTTTTGTTGAAAGAAAACTAGAAGGGCTGCTAAATAATGCTGGTGAAATTGAACCACATGCTTAGGACTTCCCTCTTTCAGACCAAATAACTTTAAAAAAGACTATGTAAGCATCAGAATGCACTTCAACCCATGCAGAAGGTAGGTACTTGCTTTTACCAACAGCTACGAGGGAGGAACATTCTTAAGTAACTTGTAGTAATTTATAGATCACTGATAAGTGATATATAACACAAGAATTGTAAGAAAGGTGTAATTAAAATGTAATTAATAATTAATTTATATGACAACATGCTTAATAATAAAAAAAAACCCACACCAGGCATTATAAAGGGAGCAGGGAGAAGATTATTATCATAATAACCATTTCAGGACATAATTCTCCCCCCTCCGCTCCAAACAGACACATTAGAGAAATAAACCAATCCAATGAYAGAAAATAACTACTATGAAATAATACAAAAAGTTAGCATCATTTTCAGAGTGATTTTAAATAGCAACCCTCTGTCAGGAAAAACAGAACCAAGGACATGGTGTCATTGGAAAAAGAAGAAAGAARGGAACGAGAACAAGATAGGATTACTAGGGAAAATACACTTTAGCTATTTTAAAACCACAAAGACTTTAAGAGGAGGTTAAAAAAAAGAAAAAAAAAAAAGAAAAAAATGGGATGGGCAGTTTTCRTCTTACCTGTCAAAGGATTTTTAACGCATTCAAATGGGCCCTTCCTTGGGAAGATGCTTCTCCACACCTCAAGTTCCCTAGAAGAGAATGACAGATCAGATAGCTTCATTGCTATGTTCAGAAAGGTTTGGAGCCACCGTGTTTTAAATATTTGAGCTAGAATGAATTAATTTAATAGAATGAAAACAGSACATGCTTTTGTGCTAAATGCATTTGTGCTCAATCAGGTTCCCTTTTTTTAAGTAATGTTAAGCTCACTGGGTGAACARAAGGCAACGGACATGATACTTCTTGTACGGCTTTTGGCACTGTCTCACAGGACACTTTCATAGAATGACATTTTAAATACAACTAGYGGAAGGTGTGCCGGCATCTGATAGAAGTAAACCGTAGTGGTCATTAGTGGTTCTTCATCATCACGCAAAGGCACCTCAGAAAGACACCCTTCAGGGTCTGCCTAAGCTCTGTTCCGTTTAGTATGTTCACTGACAACTTAGATGATGCAATATTTATGCTTGTAAAAACTGTGCTAAAAAAACCTGATAACCTCAAAACAATGGCAGGGCATGCAAACACTAGGATGAGATCAGACACCCCAAATGCTACTGACAAATCCGACAGGTTGTCCAAAAACCAATGAGGAAAAAAACAGTAATGAGAAATAGAAAATGTTATTCTTGGGAAACAGACATCAATAAACAATGTGAATTTCTGACTAGACAAAAATACAGCAAAAACAGATCTTAGGGTTGTACGGATAAYGAACAATATAAATCAACAGTGCAATGCCACTGCCAAAAAATGCATTTAATTCTGGAATGTGTTAACAGGTGTGTCATATACAAGACAATTTGTTTGATTTCTTAACTTCGCATGGTACTGAAGCCCCCAGTGGCATACTGTGTCTGGTCCTGGCTGAACACCTTAGAAATACAAACACAGCTGAAGAGAAACAAGAAAATTACAAGAAGAAGAAGTAGTTCAGAAAACAAACCCTTTGAGAAAAAGCTGAAGGAATTAGATTTGCCTAGTCAAGAAAATAAAAGCTTCAAGCGAGATGCAGCTTTCCRATACATACAAGCTCACTGGAGAGATGTTGAGCTTTTCTCTATGGCTCCAGTAGAAAGACATGAAAGAATCAACTTGATTTGTGACAAGAAATGCTTAAAAGATTTTGCTGATCAGCATTCCAACTAAGAATTTTTTAACACTGGAGCAGGCTCTCTMGGGGGACTGTGGAATCTCTTCCACTGGAATTTTTTAAGAACAAGGTTTGATAAGCATGCTGGTACTAGCCTTGATATATTTAGTCTTGATGCAGTGCAGGCTGGACTAGGTGATCTTTTGGGACCCCTAAGCTCCRCAATGGATATAATTCAGAAAATTCTAACTGGAAAGATCATGACAAACTCTGCACTCTGGCTGATCAAATTCTGTTACTAGTGAGCTCCACTAACTAAACAGAAAAGCCAGGAAAATAGCAAGTTGTTCCCAAGAGAGCTCTAGGTTCAAGAAAAAATCATGGGTTCCATCCTATCAGACTATGGGATTTTCCAATGGCCCTTTTAATTTCTATCATTATTCCACTGCTAATTACCCACATCAGTTCCCTCTTCAGTATCACCAGTGAACCAAAGAGGTGGYAGCTTCGAATACCAGGTAAGTTAAAAGTCAAGATTTTACCCATACGTAGGAAGATGCAGTTAYACAGTTGCACCTCTGAATTCACTGTTGGATATGTAAACAAACAGTTCAATTTTCCAAAAAGCTGAGGGACCTACAGCTTTCCCAGCTGGTGACCTAGTTTGTAAACGAYGGTCTCTGTGTTAAATACATTAAATGAAATTTTAGCATTGATTGATATTTTATGCTAGCACTTTTTCCCTTTTTGCCTTCCCTGAAGTTTTCTAAGCAGTGGCACTACTACTGTATACCCAGATATGCTCATAGATTTAAWAAACGTTCAAGTCCTGTCAGCACTCTCCTTTTTACAGTGTTTCTCAAGTTACTGCTCATTTACTCTTAAGAAAACAGTAATCCATGTGCTATCTTCTGCAGTGTTACCACAATTGTTTTAATTTACAACAAAATAAAATTCAGGTTAACAAGTCAGAGCTTATGTGTTACTTCATTTTCTTCACCTTTCATTTAACTGTTGCCTTCCAAGCATTCCAATTGCACATTTATTTTGGGAAATTTTGTGATTATCTCATGGACCACCATTAATTCTACTTTGCAGTGCAGAACAGCAAAACYACTAAAGGCTACATTCAGAAGCTAAGATATGAAGAATCTTGCAAAAGGCCCTTTGTAATTTAATGACCAAAGTGCAGATTCATCTGAAACACACACACACACACCCCTTTTTTTGTGTGTGTGTGTCTGGAAGGTGGGACTGAAGCCAACCTGCCAGGCTGTTCAACCTTCCACTCTGGGGGGAAAAAAAAAAAAAACTAAGTAAATTGACACTCAAACTAGGGGGAAAAAAAAAAAAAAAAGAAAAACCAAAACCAAAACCAAACCTTTCTTCATGTTTTTTTTGAGATGGTAGCTCTTCCTGGGTGTCTTGCAAGCTGGTTCTTCTCCTTCTTTTGCCGGTTCCCTTACATCCTCTATGTAAAAATAATGCAAATACACCCTCTTCTATTCCTGATGAGACTCCTCCCTGCAGTGAAATGGCAATTACCCAGGCCTTGCACAATGTCTGCATTGCAAAGGTAGCCTGTAGCCTAGCCTTAGGAACAGCACAGTTTAATACCTTGACTCTGGCACAGAAAAAAAAGAAGAGAAAAGAGGAAGAGCATAAAAGGAAAATGTTCTTTTAAAAGCTAGCAGCAGAAGAATTCAGTTTGAAGACAGAAGCCTAACCACCTTTATTCTCCAAACACATTCAAATGGATAAGTAGCAAGTTGTGGCTCCTAAATTAATTTTTGACTGCACAGAGAAGCATTTTCCGAAGAACTGAAGACCTGTGTCTTTCTTTGACTTCAAGTTATTAATGTAGTCTGTCATCAATAGTCTCTGTATTCAGATTAAAAGTTTGTGATAGAAATCAATCACACAATCAGAAAGAAAGGTGACCTTGCRTCTCAGTATCCGGAATCTCTCTGATGGGCTGAGTTTTCCTTTCTCAAAAAAACTAGAATACGTGAATTCGGCCTGTAAGAGAAACAAGTAGTCATGGGAATAGATGTGAAAGACATAAACATATCTTTCCCTCAGCTCACAAACATTTCTTGTTTGCAGAAGCCCTGCCACTATGGAGATGAGTGACATGTAAAAATGTAGACAGACAGATAAAGAGTGTTTTCTTTCTTGAAGATGATTCAGTTCTAATACTTTACTGGCATGATGGGTTAGGCAAGTACTGCCAGCATGCACAAGATATAACCCTTGAGTCTTTCTGATAAGAGACACAGCATGTCAACCATCTGCTTTCCTATCAGGTGACTGAATCAGAGACGCCTCTTAACACCTCTCCCTCTCTCATATTAGCTCTTGATAAATGTGAATGAGGGAACAAATTAATTGCTTCTTACCAGCACTAAGTGAGACCTGAATAAAGGCACAGGTGGGAGCAAGATCCAGAGTTGCACACACCCTCCACATGAGTCTGAGATCAGCCACCCACGCAAATGCACACATGTCCAACCTCCCTCCTAGCCACATATACTTGTGTCCGTGTCACTGCAGTTTTAGGATTTTAGGATATTTAAGCATATTAACATAATATTAGCATTCTGAGAGTTCAAGGTMATGTGGGTTTGTGTACTGCATTTCCACTTATGCTTCATTCTAGGTCAGCAGAGTTGATGGAAACTTTATCGGTGACTTCAGCAAGCACAAAACCATGCTTTTAATGCACAGTGAAAACTTGGTCACAGAGACTGCAGGTTTCTGTTTCACGTAACTTAGAGCAGACTGAGTATACTTAGTAAATAYCAGAAATGGACTCTAGTCACAGAGTTTGAGAGAAACTCTGATCCACATCTAAACTTTAAGTGTTGAAGGAACAACTCTTCTTTCACTAACACCGTGTAAAGTTTAACACATAAAGAGTTGGAACCTTAAGGACATTTTCTTACTATCTAACATGTTGTTATCTGTTTCAAATGCGGAACGGTCAATCTATTTTGCTGTGTTTTAGAAACTAGCATGATAAAGTTAACAAATCAAAAGAGAAATTTAAATACATTCCTCAGATAAAACTTAATTAATGTCCTCATTTGCTACTATATTCTGGAAAATGTTCCATGTTCCCTCTACTCTGTTTAGAATTAATTGCTATGATTGCCATTTGCTCTTTCAGTCTCCCATGGCTTATCTTCTCTCTCAGTGATTTGCATACTGCCCTTTCCATCTCCCATCCACTACTCCTCAACTTCTCTTCTTAAGTACTCCAACCATTACATCATCTTCYGGTCTCTATCTTCTCTTCTAGTGACTCCACAAAGATGTTACCCTTGAAAACACCTYGACTATTATGTAGCAGAAAGGGAAGAACATTCATCACATTGTCTTCTTATATTACGGAGTGAATGACRGGGATACCAATGTGTGCTTTCACTAACAAAAAAATACTGACTTCAGCTCCTGCATAGCTGCAGTGTTCCGCAGTGCTCTCTCACAACAGCCCTAATAAATACTCAGGCTCTCTTTTGTGTACCTAACAAGCAGAACTAAGCATTGTTTTGCAAGAATTCCACAATGTTAATGAATCTGTGATCTCCGCTTTCTTTTGKTTTTGGTTTTTTTTTTCCTTGCTTCCATCATTTGCTTTTCCCTGTAGCTRTTATAAGACAAAATACTTTCAGAATATTTTGAATGTGCTAAATCTCTGTACTGTACRCAGAAAGTTAGATACCTTTCCCGTAAGAGCTGGCCAGTATAGCTGTCAGAGTTACCGCTTCACTTCAGACCAAGAAGCAATAGCTCACTCCCACACAGATTTGCCTACTCTCTTGCACACACGCAGAGCCATTTACTTATTAAAATTTTCTCACACAGACACCTGGTCTAACAGATAACACAGTCTGGCAGCTTAAGTTTGCAAGGAACATTCGATGAGTAGGAATGAAGAATTAAAATTGCAGGCCTTCTTGGGTTACCCCCCAGGATGAGCTAAGCCTTGGCTGTCAGGAACGTTTCCCATGCCAGAATTTCATAGTGATATTTATTTGTACCAGGCATTTTAGACTTTTTTTGTTTGGCATGAGAGATCCTGCAAACTCTGCCAGAAATGGCTGTTTTTCTTCTCTGCATCATTAGTGGGGCAGCATTCCAGCAGAGAAGGGTCACTCGCTTGGCACTTAAGTACTTTTAAAGATGTTGTCCTTTCCTTCCTGACGAGATAATGGGAACAAAAACTGAAGGAGAGTCTTTCAACAGTTTGCTGTTACAAAAAAGCCAACTTTGCTTGCTAACACTAAGCTCAAAACCAACCAGAATTTGGACAGTGCATTTAATACATGCCAGGAATCTATCATACAACTTACAGCTACCCTTGATTTTAAAATAAAGATATGGCCTCCATAAGCCACAGAACCTGTCATAATAATATTCCCTCTTCTCATAAGCAGATCACCCAGAATTTAGAAGTACTCCTATGACTGAGGAGTAGAAGAATGTTTCAAGTTTTTTTTCCTAACAACTTGTATTTCAAATACAGGGATCTAGGAGCTTGATTAGACCTAAATCCTCAGGTGGACATAATGTTCATCAATATAGAGAGACCTCAAAATTAGACCATATCTCTACTTACTTACCTTCTGTCCACCAGTTCAAGGGGAAAAATAAAATCTCATCAATCCMGATTAAAATGCAGCTAAACTAGTAAATAAAAAATAAATTACGATGGCATAATAATTACAGCAGAGTTTCCTGCATGCTTATGACATCTTACCAGTTAAGTATATTCCTGACTTAAGACTTCCAGGTACAATTACAAGTGTCAAATTTAAGCCCTTTAATGGTACAAATGCTGGCTACTTAAGAGAGCTGCTGCTGTCATCATGTCCTATCACTAGCTGGAAAACACACAGTCGTTTCCAGACTTCATCTTCTGGCAGATGTTAGGAGCGAGAAACTTTGTGAATCTTATTTCTSTAAAGTCCATTGATCTTAAAGAACAATGTAAGTCTTATCTGTTTGTCTAGGTTTTACCTGAAGAGGTAAACTAGTATTTATACTGCATTATTAGAGAAAAATGATTGGTTTACTTGTTGTGTGAAACCACTGTGCTGCACGTGAACCACATAAACGGTTCATTCAGCCTGAGAAGGCTCAGGTTAGGGTAAGCACTAGAAGTACTGGGTCTTTCTCTCTCTCTCCTGAGTAATCAACAATATGAAAATACAGATTTCATCACATAGCTTCATTGTGATTTTAGCTGACTTTTTTTTTAAGATAATCTTATTTTTAGTGCAAGTGTTAAGAGAGTTTGGTCATAATTCATAAAAAGAATTATTAAATCAGAAATTTAATGGGAGGTTTTTATGGGTTTGCAACTGACTCAYAAATGAATCATCCAGCTTCAGCGCCATTGATTTTTAAAATGTCTTGCATAAYAGAATCCTAATTTCACTTACAAGATTGCCAATAATTTACATAAATAATAGCATGYGAAGCTCTTATACTCCATTTCTTCAGATCTCTCCTCAAAACTTCTCTCTGCTACGGTGCCCAAAATAATAGATTATCAATAAAGATTGACAGTTGTTTAACTCAATGKTTTTTTCCTCTCAGTATGATTTGTTTTTCGTGTGTCTTAAGATAAACACATTTTGTTATCACACCTGCAATTTCAGTAATTATTTTGTATTAGGTAAACCTCAGCTAGCAAATGTGTGGGAAGCCTCAAAAAATACAAAGCACTACCAAACCCCAAAAAGCTAAGTCCTGCACAAGACAGGCTCTTAGCTAACTGTTTTAAAATAGGACAAGGCTTTGGACACTCAAAGGATGAACAAGAAAGGCTAGAGACAGTTTCCTAGTGTTTCTGTAAAACTGGCTTACATTAATTTCATAGAAGTCAGATGGAACGGGACTGAAGACTGCCCACAGCCTAGTTCTTTGTACGTTGCAGTTGTAATGCYTAAAGCAATAGCATTTCCAACTGTCACCTGAAGAAAAAAAAAATAGAAAAGTTAAGTTTCCTCCAATACGTCTAGGCTTTATTGTAACTACTTTAGCAATAACTGTTAAAATTCTAAGCAAATAAAATATTTCATTCCAAGAAAAAGTAATAGAAGCCAGACAAAATGACTCAGTCTGTTTAAAACAAGGCATTTCCTCTGGAATTTGTTGCTTGATATCTAGTCCTGTTTATTATTCTATATAATACTCTCTCTGAAAGAGGAGCTGTTTCTCAGGAGAACTTTGGCTAATAAAGGGAAAGTATTTCAGCTCAACATTGATGGTATCATTTAGGAAGGTGAACCAGCAAAGAGTAAACTAAGCAATTAACACAGTGGGGGCAAAGTATGTGGGAATGGAGGAAAACAGAAATCTGTTTTAAGCTAAATTGCTGAGAAACACTCATAAAACTGACACAGAAAGGAGTTTTTCAGTCCATGCATCATAACATAATAAAGAAATTTTCTTTCATGACATAATTTAAATTATACCACTGACTATTTTCAAACTTGTGGTCACATGGACTCTTATATAAGTAAATTAGCCCAATTTACCTAAAGGTATGATTTCTGAAAGACTACTTAAACCACACTTTGAAGTGAATTAAACTAAATCAAACCAAGGTCACTTTAACTCTGGAAGAGGGTGTGCAAAAACTGTAACAATGTAGTCCAACTGATCCTTCTTGAAAGACTGATTTGGATTCCCAAACATCCCTGGTAGACAAAACTCAGCAATTTTGGTTAAGAGATGTAAGCAACACCATGATTCCCAGGGCAGATGGCGACCCTAAAAGTGTACTCCATAGGCTTGCCCTAAAGTGAGACCTGTACCTCTGGTTGTGACARAGAAAAATATGTTTTTTCACCATCATTCTTCCAGCTGGGTCCAAAAGAACATTAAATCCCTGTTAGATTTGCYCCTCTTGGGGCAGCTATTAAACTTGCACGTTTTCCAGTGGCGCAGAAAAAGCCTTCTCAGCTTATTAAAATGCACTAGTCTAGGGTTCTAAAATCAGTATGGGAAAACAAACAATACCTATGGCCAGGCTGGCAGCATTTCTCCCTTTCCAGGTCATGAGAGTGAGAGAACAGGTGAGTCCTGCAGCTGATCTGTTGTATCACCTAATCCTGGCTCTAGCAAGCCCAGAGAGAAATAATAGTAAACAGGGAAGTCTATAAATGGCTCCAGAAACGACATCTTGTTTTTATATAGTTTTCTTTGAGTTGTTAACAGTCAGGCGCCACTACTGCTGAAACTTATCATTATTACAACCACAAATGGGCTCAGTGTCCAAAAGGATTCCCTTAGCTAGTTTAAAGGAAATAACAAAGTCCAACCCATAGAGACTAAACAGCAACAAGAAAAAAGTCCCAGAGAGAATGAAAAATAGAAATATTAGAATGTAGTATTTAAAACTGGACTTTAAATGCCTCTCGTAAATGAGTACTCCAGCTACTGACCAAGGATAAACTGTGGTTTACAGAAATGGTTTAAACAACAAAAAAGAAACTGCACAATCTGTGGAAGGCTCCTACCAGCTCGGCTGACCAGCAATATGGAAGAGGGAGGCTTTTATATTTGGCTTTTGAACACCAGTGAAACTACCTGGCTGATGATGAAGGATTGCTTGTGAAAACAGAGATCTTGACACTAGTTCTAAAAGTGCAGGAACTATGCTCTTAAACCTAATGATCACAGGGGGTCTATCAAATTCCATTTCTCCTCTCCAACAGTTGCCTAAAACCAGACACCTCACTGAAAAGTGCCAGAAACCCTAAAGCGAGCAGTTATGGTAGGAAAAATGTTTTCCAAAACCCCATTAGTCAGATAATTGGCTTCACTGTGAAGTAGAGTAGTTCATATTCCTACAGATGTTGTGCTCTTTTTTTTCCCTATGCTTTTGTATGTAAYAACATAATCCTGTGTTTTCTCATTTTGCATGAAAGTATCTACTTCCTTTCTAAATTCTGCTGTATTCCTAGCCTCAAAAATATCTTGTGTCAATGTATTCTACAATCTAATTGTATTATCAAAAATTTCCCTTTAAATTTGTAGCCTATAACCAAATGCACAAACTACAAAACTGAACAAATAAGAGCTTTTAACGAGCTTCATTGTAGCACAAATCATTTTACATAACAGCATTTTATATGTGATGCATATCGCCTTTAAGACAATCTTACATTTTTCCAATCATTCTTCACACTGGAGCGTGTCATTGTCTGCTTCCTAAATTATTCTCTCTGCCCATCTTTGAAATACTTGTATCTAAGCTATATCCTTTTAAAGACAGAACAAGCCAAAGACAGCGGAGTGGTCCAGGCAATTTTGGGGGGGATATGAATAGGTAAGTTATAACATCCTGTTTGCCTTTTTTAGCTGTAGCTGTCCTTTGAGATAGTCAAGTTGCCAGCAGTCACACTCAGCTCTTTCCTCCAGTGGAATAAAGGCAGGTTATATGCACACACAAATGGTTTATCTAATTTCTGTTCTTTTGCATTTGTCAGTAAAAACAGACAACACTTCCAGTCCTTTTTTTTTTTTTTTTTTTTTTTTAACCCCCGGGATTACATCCTGGACTGGGATTTTTCTAACGGTGACGCAAGAAACGTCAAAGTAATTTGGGAATTTTAGCGCCACCAGCTTCTGGGGAAGAGGAGCCCAGCAGGGCTGCTTCCAGCCACGCGAAGAGCTCTGCCTCTCCTCCATCCCCAGGACAAGGGCCGTTCCCAGACAGGAACAGAAGGAGCCCTGTGGCTCAGGACTTTGCTGCCAGTTCCTACTTTCATGTGAACAAAGGACGATGCCTGATGCTCCCCACAGCTCTCCCTCCAGAGCACAAGGGTTGCAGAAGTGGCAGAGGAGCGGTACGGACAGGACACAGCTGTAAAAGACCTCCTTGGTCACCCTGTTCAGCCCCTGCTCCCTGGGACAAGGGTGCTACGCAGTGCCCTTCATTAACTTAATCACATCCACCTTCAAATGAAGGTCTTTCCCCCACAGCTGTAGTCCCAACAGCCCCTGGCATTAGGCACCTTCGGATTTCCAACCTRAATCTAACCAGAATGACTTTACACATGCACCTCCTCACGCCACCTTGGCTCTTCAGCTTCACCAGCCCTTCTCCCTCCGAGGCGTCCCTCAGCCCTGGAACATGCTGCCCGGCGCCTCGCCCACCGCCCCTTCCTCACAGCCAGGCCGCCATGTTGCCCRCGGCCCCTTCCTCAAGGCCAGGCTGCCGTGTCACCGCGCTCCTCCAGAGACCCTTCCCACGAGGTGACCCACGGCAGGTGGCGGGGCTGGCGGCGTGGGGGGAGGCCGCCGTTGTCCCCCCGCTCGGGGGTGGCGGGGCGTGGGCTGAGACCGGGCGGGGCGGTTTTGGGCGCGGAACCCTGGCGGCGTGGGGGCGTGTTCCCAGCCGGGGCGAGCGGCCGGGCAGCGCCGGGCCCTGAGCGCTGGGAGCGTCGGGCGCCTTGGAAACGGGCGGAAGCCGGGAGGGAGCGGCGGCGGCGGCGGGAGGATGCTGAGCCCCGAGCGGCTCTCCCTGCCGGGGCCCGAGTACCTGGGTGAGGAGCGGGGCAGCGCCCCGAGGGCCCGGTCCCCTGGGTGTGCTGCGGCCCGCCATCGGGAGGGCTCGGCGGGGCCGAGGGTGGCTGCGGCCCGGCCCGGCCTTCCCGGGGACAGCGGCGAAGGGCCTCAGGCCCGCGGTGTGCCCCCCGGGCTGGGCCGCGCCGAGGCGGGTCGGAGCGACTCCGCGTCCACCTTCTCGGCTGGGGAGGGGGCAGCACCGGGGGGTTACAGGCCGGGGTTGTAGGGCGCTGCTTCTCCGGGTGCTCCCCTGAGGCGGGAGGGCGGCGGGGCCCTTTTGGGTGCAGGGAGCTCCCCGCCGGTGCCCTTAGATGTGRTCTCCGTGAAGGCAGCGCCGGCCTGGGTAGGTGAGCTGCGGTCTCCTCCCCTCTCTYCTTGGCACTGTGTGAGTGGAGGCAGGCAGCGTCCAGCTGCTCAGTGGCAGACTGTAACCTCATTTAGCCCGTTACCAGCCTGTTTTTGCTCACAGATCTATGTAGGCRACCTTATTTTATGCTCATTTCCCAACATCGGAAGGGGTGCTGTTCTTATGTTGGGAGATGGTTTGAAGGTCAGCTTTTCTTCTGAAATAAGGTAATGGTAATGTTTCCCACACAAAATGGAAATCTCTTAACTTATAAAGCAGCCGCTCCCTTGCAGACTGCGTTCTTTTAAACTGGCTCTAACAGTTTGTGTTACTGCTTAATGTTCCAGGAAACTAAGGAGCAAAGTGATTCGGTGTTAATGTGTCGAATAAAAATAATTAGGATGGAATAAAGTAAATTTAATTGCTAAAGAGGAGATGAATTACAAGTAGTAAGCATTTGGAATGTGTTCAAGACAGTATTTTTGAAGTGAAACTCTTCAGCCGTTATTTTCTAGGCCCAAGARGCTGTTTGGTAGTAACTGTTATAAAGGTATACATAATTTACTGTGGCTTTGTTGTACAAGGAAAGGTCAGAAATGCATGGATTAGTTTGTGCTACTTGTTCCACCRTGATTTTGCCGTCTCCGGTAAATCGAAATGGAACAAGACTAGAGAAACACTGCTGGCTTCAGGTAAGCGGAAAACCTGTCTTGCAGAGAGGARACTAAAAGAGCTTAGTTTGATTAGCCTGGCAATAGTGTCAATGAGGAGGGATCCAACACTTCTTTCAAAGCACATCATAGCACTAAAGAGAGATGAAGTGTTTAAGCAAAGGAGTGATCTAATTCGTCTTAGAGTAGAATCTCTTTGCGCTATTGCCGCTAGGCTGCTGGTAGGGTACTTTGTGCATACCTATGTAACTGCAATGCTATTCTGTGTTAAGGAAACTCAAGGCAGAAGTAAGGGTTTGTTCAGTGCTCTGTTCGGGGGGATTCTCAGGAGGCTCACTTTGCTGAAGTTCTTATTGCCGATTTCAATTCTGGAGCTAGTTCAGATAGTTGAGAGCAGTATCGCAGTGTGCCATGTAGATACACCCTTTGGTTTTGTGCTACTCTATCACACTACATCAGCATTTTCAACCTACRCGTTAATAGAGAGACTCATAACTTTTCCAGAGTTGCTCTAGGCTGAAACTTGCAAAATTTCTTTTTTTTTTAATGAGCCAACTTGGTTTTAGGTTCATTTAATTGTTTTTAATGGCACTTAACTTTTACTTGTGTGAAACTTGTCAGTAAGGATTGAATCACTCAAAACAATCCAGGAAGCAGACTAAAAATTCTTTAAGTGTAAGAATAAATCAGTTTTCTGTTTCACATCTGAAACTGAGAAATGAGACTTCTAAGAGATGTGCAAGATTGTTACGTGCAAGCAGCTTTATTAACCTACTTCAAGTGAGCCTCCTTTATCTCTTGTTCCACATGCTGATCTACCCTTTTCATTTTGTACAACCTTCTAAATTATTCTGACATGGGGGTCAGAAAAAGACACACGTGTGAGCATATCAGGTTGAGCAATAACTTGTATAAAAGCCTGTTGATCACTTAGTATATCCTCCTGTTTAGGTTGCAATATCTGTTGTCTGTTAGAGGGGAAAAAGTGTCTGCTACATGATAGTATTGTTATTAGCTGTAAATGTTACCAATAACAACATTTTTGTCTTCGTGAGACTTTTTAACTTACCGAACTGCTCACAGCTCCTGCTGAATGAGTTGTGTATTAGTAGTAGGCAAGTGGTTAAAAAACAAACAAACAAACCCCCCAAAACCTGATCTCTCCCCCCCCCMAAAATAGACATACCTCCCCATATGTTTTCAAAAGATGCTTTTATGTTTTCTACATTGACCTGGCATTCTGAAATCGCCATTCTTTGGATTTGTTCTGTTGTGTGCCTCAAAATCTTATTAATATAGTTGTCTGATGTGGGGTTGTAAGCAACTATGATAAGTTTCACTTTCTGTAATTTCATTCTGAAGTTGTGTTGCCCCAGGCTGCCACATAAGGTATTCTCTGAGTCTCCCAGATCAGATGGCATTGTCCTTCCTGACCTGGAATGGGCAAGGTTCACCTAACCTCTTCTTCCCCTTTTCCTTTTYGAGTATCAAAAACAGACCAACAAGTAAAATGAGTGGCCGAAATGACATTGAATGCTACTTGCCGCATYACTTTTCTTTTTCTTTTTTTCCTATTTGAGATGATTCTTCTAYGTCCAATTTGGATGCTAAGGAGGAAATAAAAGCCGTTGTGAGTTARAACAGAAGTGAACAGGGAGAGAATTAAGCATTCACTTAAGATGAAAAATAATTGCAAAGCTTTGGTACAGCAGAGTTCCTGAAAAATAAAAATCAGGGCAACATGTCTCATGCCACAATGATCGTGAGATAGCAGGTAGAAGAACAGAGATGACTGACAGTGAATAGGAAAGGAGATGAGGTCTGCAGAGTTGGCAGAAAGGCTACAGTGAAGATATAACAAGCAGGACATTTTAAACAGCATTTTCACTGAATAAACAACACTTATTGTTTGAGATAGTGATGAAAATGTGTTTGTCATTTGATGGATGAGACTGGAACTACAGTAGGCAAAATGAGGCCTATTTGAGACACTTTTCCATGCCTTCCTCATTATGGTTTAATAACTGGTGATTGCTCAATTATTTATAGCAGGCARTGGAGCACTTAAGTGTATTGTTCTGCTCATGCAGCTGTGTTCTGAAGCTTCAGATTGTATTCCCCACCCCCCCTTTCCTCTTATGGAGAAAAAGCAGTAGATTATTGCAAATTTCTGAACTTTTCTTTTTCTCTGGAATCTCCTCCCCTCTACTCCCCAACTCCAGGATGTGCTTTCTTTTCTTCCTTTGCCAATGTAAGACATGTAAGAACACAAATACTCTATTAGGGAAGTGCCTTATCAGTAAAGCATGGGGCTATTAAGTGCCAGAAACATGGTTGTGTTTCCTCATCTCTCTCGTAAGAAGTCTCGGGCTTCATGATTAGAAAGAACRTTCATGGTATTGGTGCTTTTACAAAACTGAGTTGCTCCCAGCAGAGAACTTCAGTTGTGTAGAGACTTTGCAAATACCTAGGGTTTACTCTTCTTCTGAACAGTCTTGAGAAACAATGAGTTGGAAAGTCTAAGCGCAAACGTTTTCTTTAATGGCATAATCAATGTATAGGTTATGTTGTTATCCAGACATCTCAGCTGACACTGATTCTCCTCTTAGTCTAGATATTTGATGAGCTTCTGTGAGGCACTCTGGCTGAAAGAACTTATGGTCTAAAAAGAGAAGAGAATGCCTTTTTTTTTTTTTTTTTTTTTAAATTTTATTTCTTCCTCTGTTGTACAGATAGGAGAACTATAATGTGGAAGATGAATGACTTCCCCACCGACATGTAAGAGTTTGCTTGTAGAAATGTTAGATATGTTTGAATCTTCTTAGACTCAGTCTAGTAYTTTCTCCAAAAGATGGAGGTTTTATCCCCAAACCTGCTGTTGCACTACAGGACTTCCACCTTAACTTGAAAGGTAACAGGTGAAATCTGATCCTGATCTAGATTTCTAGAACTGGAGAGCACTGCATTTGAGTATGAGTAGGCAGGGAACCATTAGGCTACTTAATGCCCTTATAACAAGGTAGAATGACAATTACTTCCACAATGTTAATAATACACTGCATAAATTCAGATTTTTTTTTTTTAAAAATGATAGCTCAACAATTTTGCATTGGTGAAGTGGTGATTTCTAGCAGCTGTATGACATCTCGCAGGAGGTGGCCTGCTGGAAGGACTTGTGTGCAGCCTCAGGAGCGCAAACTGAAAGAGTACAATGTCATGGTTTGTGATTAATATGCTGATTAATTGTTTGAAACGAATTTTCAGTTATGGTCAAGATTAAATTGTAAACTGAAACATTTCTTAAATTTTTTGTTGAAAGTGGTTTTGAAATGGTGAACATRCAAAATACAATATATTTGTGCTGTGTGGCCACTTAGCGTGCGTTCCTGAGTAACAGCGCATGTCTCACATCATAGTGTTATCTCTGGTATGACAAGGTCTGCTTGGACTTCATTACGTGTTGTCCTTCAAAAAAAWTTTTTTTTTTGAGGGTTAATAGGAAATTACACTGTGAAGCTGTGCAAAGCTGGAAGGATCTACAGCTGTACAGTGATTTAGCTTTTAGGTTGACTGTTTTGTTTACATACTTCTTGTGCTCAGGCCATTCCTTAGTGATATCTGAAGAGATTAAATCCCTAATGATATCTGAAAAGATTAAAAAGAGCATCCTGAAAGACCATTAATGCTGGAAAAACTTCCAGAGTTGACATGATTTTGTTCTTGCAGTYTGTATCCTTACTAATCCCCTCTCACATCATTATTGTTTTGGTAATATTTGCGTGAAATTGATTTTGTGTTACTATAGATGTCTCTTCAATGTGTATAATACAGCAGTGTCCTTAGTTAAGCTCCAATTCAGAATAAATACTGGAAGGGTATTTAGCTGTTACTTTATACACTCTTAGAGATTAAAAAATGCCAGAAATATTCCAAATACATTAAAGCTTGTTATGCTCTTGAACTTCTGATAACTGAAATGAATCATAATGTTAATTGCATCAAATAGTGTGTATTTTCAGCACTTCAGTTGAGGAGGAGGCAAATAATTAACAAAAGCTTGCCTTATTATCCAGGAATTCCCACTCCTGGTTTTTCAACATATTCAGTTATGCCAGGAATGAACCAGCCATAAAAAAAGAAATGCTCTTTTATGTGCATACAGTACAAATTGTTTTGCTAGACAGCTCATCTTCCAGAAGAAGTCATCTCTCATGAAGAGTTGAGCAATAATGTAGCTAGCTGATTTGATAAATAAAGACTTACCTTTGCTGTAGGGCTCTGTTCTGCTGCTGCTTTAAACAAGGTATGTGATATGTGGTTTACTATCCAATACCAATTTATTCCARTCATACTCTTTCTTCACCTTGTTTGGTGCACTTTATTTTTCTTTTGCAGCATCTGCTGCTATTTTTATTACATCTGGCCGTTCCATGTTTGCTATTCCTTTCAAGTTTAACATGCAGCATCACTTCTCGGTAAGTGTGTTGAAACACTGATCTTCAGGTTTTCTTCTCTGCCTTTAGAAAAGGCAAGCTTGTGAGAAAGAGAAGTTCTTATCAATGTAGCATTAGGGAGATGCATCTAAGTTGTAAAACTGGGAAACTAATATGCAAAAATAGTATGGTTAACCTGATTGCGTTGCCAATACGYGCTGAAGTAGGTATCACATAACTGGCACAGACAGTACTGTGGCACTTCCAAGGTCTTAATCCTCTCCGTCCTGAGCACTGCTGATAATAAAAATATTACATTTATGCAATATCATGACTTAAAGGTGACAAGTATTTCCTTCCTTCTTCCTGAGTTTCTGGCTTTGAGAATTTCAGTGCATATATTCTGTTTCATGCAGTGGTATTATCTGCATTAAATTTTCCTTTTCCTTCAAGTTTTTTCAGGTATCAATGCTTGTTCTTACAATATTTGTAATCAAACCTATGAATTAGCGGATTGTTTGTTCTCATAAGAAGGTTGAAAAAAAGTCATTCAGTGGCTTATAAAAGGACTATATTTACTATTTAAAATACACATGCAAAATTATTTGGTGCAGTTACGGCTAAATGGAATTAGTTGTGATTGTCTAATCTGTTGTAGTGAAGYCTGTAGAGATTGTGGATTGACTGTGGATGCAATCCTCATTTTGCCTTTTACATATACRTACTTACAGATTTATATGACCTGGTCTGGCCGTGCTCGAATTGAACAGCCACTGTTTAGCCCTGAATTTGGTTCTGAGCCAAAAGTGCATTGATTCCAAAATTCGCTTAGCACCTTGGGCCTGTGAGCGATGGGGGGGTGTGAGCATGTGAATGCGGCAGTAGTACCATCAGAGGCCATCCTCCCAAGTGCTGCAGTAGCCGACTTCGAAGGAGCTGTACTGTRTATATTGCTACTGATTGGAGAGAGGCTCTAAGTGTAACATCATTGTTAGTGGTTTAGTGATAAGAATTAAGATACTCTGTGCGAAGGTATCTGCTTARTATCAGGTCATGGGCTGCCAGAAGACTCCTCTGTGAACTTACGCTGTCAGATCTTTCTGTGAAAGCGGCCTGGTAGCAAAGCTTGCCTGACAGCAAAGAGTAGCACCTACCAAATGACTATGGCAGGCACAGGTACTTACTATTTGGGATAGTTACATGGGATTTCAGGGAAGAGTTTAGCAAATATGGGTTAAAACCATTAACTTGGAAGGTTTTGTACGACTAGGGAGGAGAGCCTTTGTTGCAATAAACAAATGAATGCTGAGGATGATAAGCTGGTGTAATACCTCCTGTGTGGAAGCTGCAGTATATTGGAATTCTATCAGGAAGAAAATTAGTAGAGACAGCAAGCTGTAATAGCACAATTGCATGAGCGTTTGGGCCTTACATTCTGAATTGGACTTGCTGCCTTATTATTGCAAGGTAAGTCTCAAAAATACGAGCAACATGTATTCCAATACACCATTTAAGGTTGGACCAGATRATCCTTAAGTCCCTTCCAACCTGATATTCTATGATTCTGTGATTATCTCCCTGAATTTTCAAAGAGATTGAAACCGTTAAAAACATACGAATCATCCCATTTATTCTGCACAGGACCCCATGGATTTTTAACTCTTGCTTGCATAAATAGTTAACATTCCAGTATGATTCCAGTGTTTGTTATGGAAAGTACCATTTGTATAAATTATGGAACTACTATTTTGCTATAACCAGACTCCTGGCACTTTATTTTGCCTCTCTGGCCTGCTAGAACCTGCCTGCAAATTAAATTTTATTCTGTGACTTTTCTGTGTAGGGTAGAGTTGGTTGGGTTATAAAACATACTACTTGTACCCTTCCATGGAACTGAGCAGCCAGCAGGAATTTGGTTTGGCAGTGTGAACTGTGCTACCTGGAAAACAGCACAGCAGCCGAAGAGCCAAAGAGAGAGACTTCTCAAGGAGATTGCAAGTGCTATTATTTTCTTTCAGCTTCTCCRCTCACCAATTTCTTCCCTCCCCCATGCCTCTACCTGTTTTCTGGGAAACAGAGAGAGAGGTTCTTTGCCAGGATCCCTAGGCCATGCAACAAAAAGCTTAACAGAAATATCCTTTTACCAGTTACTGTATTCAACRGTGACCCATATATATATTTGTGTACATTTTTAAGTGTGACAGAAATGTGTGAAATTCTGTGTGAAAGTTAATTTATTCTCCAGGAGCAGACTCAAAGGTATTTGTTATAGAGGTCAGCCCCATTGTGCTGCGTAGCACTGTGAAACCATACCTGTCTATTCCTGTAGGCTTTTAGGGGAGGGGTTAATGACTCTAAAGAAGCAAAATAACAAAAATATGTTTCATTAATAGGGGCTATTCTATGAAAGGAGGAGTGTATACTTCCCCACAAAGTTTTGAGAACGGTTTTGCAGTTGAGCAGAAGTTTATTGCAGGCTGAGATGAGYGGAAGCCTATCTGCTAGTACCATTTCCTGGCTTAATCTGGTACCTCTGACAGCTCAAGAGGGGCCTGGGAAGGTGGTTTCTGAGTGCAAGATGGGCTGCATCGTGAAGAGGGAGGAAGGATGGGCTGAAATAAAGTTACCTGTTTGCTGTTATCTTGAGCCTGTGACTGAGCTGCACGACTCATTCCTCCCTCAGGGGACACAGGTGCGCAGAGCTATTTTTCTTTAATCACTCACATAAATTAAATTTATTCCTTTGCATTAAAATAATTAAATAAAGCTACGCCCTGTATCTTTTAGTGCCAGATAATATCTTTGAACCTTTGGCTCACTATTTTGCTATCAGCTGCAAGGTATTTTCCAGGGTGTGCTTAACCAATTTTACCATTGTCCTGAAAAGTGTTCTAGGCAGAGAAATCCCCTGATAGCAATCAATGTTCGTACATACTTTTAATCACTGTATCCACTGGGAATAATAATTTCCGGGCCTCTCTTGAAGTCCACCTGCCCCACACTAAGATGAAAGGGACTTCCGTGCTGTGTATCAAGTGGCACAGGCTTGATGCTTACCAGGATATTAAGCACAAATTAAAATGGTTTGAAGAATATTGATGTGGGTCTGAGGTTGGCCAGTTGCTGGTGARGGGATGATGCTGCCAAGTCTGGAGCAGATTGGCAAGGAGCAAGAACAGCCTTTGCCTTTCCTATATCCCCTAAGGGTTTTCTCCTGCTCTTTTTAGGACACGACACTACTTGCAAAGCTGCAGTAGCGTACGTGTTTAGGATGGAGGTGTGTGCTTTGGGAACAGGGTTTGTGTGCTTTCCAGGTTAGGAACGATTTTCCTGGGTTCGTTGTGACTTGTCTTCTGATTGTTGAACTTGTAGATTTGGAAAGTCTACTGCTTGGTAGCTGGCACATCACCCCAGACTYGGCTCTTTGTTGCTCCAACTTGGTTTCCAGCCAAAAACATCAAAGGGGCTCAGTGGCAAACCTCTGCTGCTTCCTCCCTGGCAAATGCTTGATTTGTATAGAGTCTGCTCCCTGCAGAAGCAGCAAAATGGTTTGTGTCGTACCCAACTATCTTTACTCAGAAGTCTTATAAGTGAGTGGCATTCTGTGGTTGGGTACTGGCAGATCCACCACTTCTGAAATTTCCTTATGTTTGGTTTAGGCAGTTATTTGAGACTGACTGTGAGCAATATAAATCTCTTTGGCATTGAGACCTGTTCCCTACCTGCCACTCCAAGAACATTCACTGATGCTTGTATGGAAACAGATGTACTTTTATTTGTACCTTTAGGAAAAAAACTTTACATAACAACCTTAGAGCTACTTGGCTTTGGTAAGGAGGGAAGGGCAGGGGACACCTAAAGCTCTGCAACAGCCCCACAGATACGGCATTGACCWTCTGTATATGAAAGGTGGCTGTGACTCAGAACAGAGATCAGGAATGACAGGACAAGGGGGAATGGTTTTAAACTAAAAGAGGGTAGATTTAGACTAGATACAAGGAAGAAATTTTTTACAMTGWGGGTGGTGAAMCACTGGCACAGGTTGCCCAGAGAGGTGGTAGATGTCCCATCCCTGGGAACATTCAAGGTCAGGCTGGACGGGGCTCTGAGCAACCTGATCTAGTTGAAGATGTCCCTGCCCACGGCAGGGKGGTTGGACTAGATGRCCTTTAAAGGTCCCTTCCAACCCAAACTATTCTATGATTCGATGAACTCCTCTTGAGTAAGCATTTTCCAGAGAGACAGTATCACAACTTCTCCTCTTCCTTCACTTCCAGAATCTCAGGGGATTTTAAAAAAGGGTCAGCACTGTTAATGACTAACTCTGTGTAGCCAGGAAAGAAAGCAGAATTTAGGTCAAGAATTTTACTATCCATATCTGGGAGAATGACACCTCTACTCTCTGAGGGAGCAAATGCTTGTTGGCTTGGTGTGTAAGGCACACAACTAGGCTAGTTTGGCTCTGGGCTTTGCAGGCCCCTTGTATTCTAATTTCTGTCTCTTACTGTCTTTTATTTGCAGCTCAAAGACATGTCCTCACGTACATGGAGGACGCAGTGAGCCAGCTGCTGGAGAACAGAGAAGATATTAGTCAGTATGGCATTGCCAGGTTCTTCACTGAATAGTAAGTATGTCAGGACATTGCCAATAGGGCCAGCCTGGAGGGGGCTTTTGGAAACAGGCAGGGTACATGGAGAATGGAGCTGGACACATGCTGATTATGTTGTGAATGCTGGATTTCATTGGGTTAGCCAAGGGCTGCCTGAGCATGTTTTGGAAACGTGCATGGGTTTCGTACAGTTCAGTACCCCTCCTATTACAAACATTCATGTGAAGCACKTTGGGGAACAGAGCTTTTAAAAGCATATAGAAAACTAAATGCTGCTTGCCTTAATCAGGGCTGTTAGTGTCAAAAGCAGAGACTGCTTCTGGTTTCAGCAGCACTCATTCTTCCTTTTTCTGAGTATGAATTTGAACTGTTTTGTCTCCTTGTGTGATTGTTGTCCTGTTGAATGCTTTAATAGAATACCTTTTCCTCCCTTATAACCTGCATAAGGCCTTAAATAACAAACATAATAATTAGCACAGATAATCTCTTTCTACTAGTTTGGAAAGATTTKGGGGGGGGGGGAAACTGTGTGCTGGTCTTCGGTGTTGTTGATGTTGACTCAGCCGATTGCTGTATGTTTTGCCAACTTGATGATGTCTTGCACAATGTCTAAAACTCTTCCAGGCAGCTTCATTAAAGATCTTTTGGTAATGCACATGCTTGCAGTGGTTATATRTTTCTGTCTTTTGATGCCCATTTGAAAATCTTTCCTTGCTTGCTTCGTTTCCTGTTATCTTTTTCTTAGGCAAATCGATGTGCAGAGTATTTCACAACAATCTCTCTACTACAGCAGTGGAAGAAGATCTCAAAGCATAGGAGTAGCTTGCTTTCTCAGTTGACCACATTTTCAGGGTTGTTTTTGGTTTGTTTTTTTCTGTACGTCAATGTTCATCTAATCTCCAAATGAGATCTAACTTGCTAGGATGATAGGACAACTGCATTATATTTTCTTGCCTCATGCACATTTTCAGCTTTTAGACAACTGAGATTCTCACTGGTAAATGCGTAACTAAGATAAATACTGCAGCAAGGCTGAGGGGAAATTCTGAAAGCTTTTTTCTTTTTTTCTTTTTTTTTCTTTTTTTTTTTTTAAGATAGGGTAACAAGCGATTCAAGACTAGCATGGTTTTGACCATCTTGGCACAGGAGGTAAGATACGGGCCATCTTGCTGTATCTGTTTATATAACCAATCTCTTAGGTAGATGGCGTTTGAACAAGAAAATATGGTTTCTTGGTGGTACCTTATCTCTTTTGCTCTCAATAAAGTACTTCCTTCCAACTTTCACTTGGAGTGAATCATCCATGTTGCAAAATCTGGAAGACCCATGCAAAACACTATAAAGGCAATTTTGCTAGAAGAATCAAGCAGCTTATCCAGGCTATTTAGTTTTACTGTTAACCTTTCTCTGTAGCTTAGTGTAACTAGAATGAATACTGTCTTTAAAAGACCTCAGAAATCKATTTTAGAAGCAAATAATACTTGGTACTACATGGATTTTTTAAGGAGATTGATATTTTTTGTTGTTGTTTATAAAGTAGCTTAAAGTCTCAGAATGCATTCCCTCTTTGTAGACTACCAAAGTTAAAAAAATGCGTGGTATCAGGAATGAAACTCTTACTGTACAAACCAATGRACAATATACTTCCATGTTCTGAGCAAGTTGCAGTGGTCACTGTTAAGTGAAGGTTGCAGAGAATTAATCATCGAGAGTAGGTTTGGGGACAAATGAAGGTACAACCTGTRCACTTGATGTGACTGGGAATCATGATACTCCATCTGATACAGGTGAGTTTCCACAGAAAGTAATGCTGAGATTAGTCAGTGAACAAATAGTCAGTAAACAAGAGCTTAAAGATAAAGAACATGACTACAATGACCTCCACCCACCAACAGGATTTCTTTACTAGGGTTGAAGGCAAGGTGGCTCTGAAATACCCAGCTGAAATCGTTATTCAGGCATCTCTCCAGATCAGATTTGGTTTGCACCTGCTTTCAAGCTGACACCTCAGGGCCTTTTCTAAACTTCTGATCATATGTACTTAAAAAACTAAATGGTGAGCAAAGAGGTCTTTCACACTTTGGCATGTGAATATTTTGAAGTATGCTGCAATGATTTGAGGTGAAGGGACTTGGTATTAGGGTGTCCAGTTTTTCACATTGTGCTTTCCCTCTTTATGCTCACTTAAAATTAGAGACCAAGCCCAGGGTTTAGAAAGCTAGCCGGTAGGCCCAAGCAAGTGACKTTTTTAAGTGTGTATGGGATAAAATAATGACTTCTGTAACTTTTCAGAAATAATGAAGTTAGTGTGTCAAGGATGGGTGTTAGATGTTCTTCAAACTCTTCTCAGAGGGCGCACTTTCCAAGAGAGTGGTGTTCCATGGACCTCTCTTGCTGGATTCACCACTGAAGAGCAATCATGGCCTTTCCGTCATGCATTGCAATGCCCCACCTCACCATGAGTCACTTCAAATCTTTGTACCGGTTACAACAACTATTTTTATGGGTAATTAAGAAATTTTGTTGGGGTTTAACTTACCTGAGTTAAATTTCAGAGCTGAAAACTATGTGGTCATGTAGCTCTGTATGAATCAAGCAGTAAGTGTTTTGCAGGCAATGAGTGTTTCTCGTCGTTTCTAGGAAATGAAATTGGGTATGTATTTCACTGCTATCCACAGCCTAGCACCGGCATTGCTGATTGCAGAGGGCTGAYCTTCATCTCTACAGTTCTCCTTCCAGAATATTTTTAGTCTTCAAGGATATTTTTTCTCCCACTTTATTCCATTGTTCATTTGTCCCAATCATGTGGACATCTGCTTTCAATCTTGGGAGTTCCCTGAGGCTCCCCTCATCTGACTTGCTCCTGACTCTTTCAGGAATAGGGATCAATCACCCTTCTGCCAATTAATCCACATCTTTTAGCTAAATGAGTAAAATTATGCCTCTCTTAGGACTAGTCTTGATTTTATAGATATGCTGAAATGCTACTGGTATTTGTTCATTACAGACCCAAGAACTCTCTGCTCTGCTTTTGAATCTCCATGAAATGCAGACTCTTGAAAGCCCTCTGTGTAATTACACACTAATGCTGCTTTACTTCTTCCAGCCTAACTTCTGTGCCAACTTATCTTAAAGGGACATGTTCCTCCTATACATTATTTATTATCCTGTTTTCTTGATCTTTCCTGTACTGAAGAAAAACAGGGCCCCCATGCTAATGCATTTGATCACGCAGAGGGAATGTGCATAGCATCCCACTTTATATTTTCTGGGATCTTAAAGGGAGTCTGTGCGGGTTTTTTTCACTTCATCTGGAAGAAGCAGCAAAAAAAATTTTTGACCAAGAGACTTCCTACTAGAAATTTTTGCTTTTCTTCTGTGCTAACCCTTTGCTTGAAACTTTCTCTTCCAGCTTGCAGGGAGATGTGCTACTCTGTTCRAGACTCTTTGGAAAGCTCAGAAATATTAACCAGTGATAACTTACCTCGGACAGGAAACTCTTCTTCCTATCACTTTTACAGTTTGTTTGATAAACTAAACACAAGTGAACTGGAGACACAGGAAAAGGCTTTTTTTTTTTTTGTCTGTGTTCTTCTCCCAGAACACTTCTTGTTTTCTTTTGTTCCTGGTGAAATGTCTCCTTGACCACCTGCCAGCTGGAGCACGATTGAGAAAGACATCTTGCTTTTAGCTTGCAGATGCATCACTACTTCCATTGGGCTCTGCAARCTGAGGTCTGAGATCCCCTTTTTCTGTAAAGGATGTTTCTGCTGGCTCTAAATTGAAGTATGCCTGCTGGATCTTGTGTGACAGTTTGATAATATTTATCTGAGAAGATGTCTGTGATGGGTGTGTTTCTGGGGGTCGGGGGTTGGATACTGCTTTGAGATCTGTTTTGTGCCTGGCAATTCAAAATATCAGGTCTGCGCTGTGTAGAGCCCTGTTTTATGTAAAGGAACATTTTGCCTTGTTCAGAGTAACAGGACTGCCAGTGCTATATAGCTTGAGATCCTTGGATAGGAAGATGTTATCATGGTGAGAAGTATCAACTTCTAGCAGCGAAAGTACCTCATTTTCTCTTGCTGTCTGGATTGGCTGGAACAATTTGTTCAACTCACTCCTTAGGGACAAATATGATACTGTTCTCTTGGCTTTCTCTGGCAAAAGCAGTGACACAGGCTTTGGTATCAGAAGAACCTTTGGCTTGTTCAGTCCTGTACTGTTTTACAACATTACCTAAATAAATCTGTAGAGTAAACAATGTCCTCCTCTTTAAAATAGTCTCAGTACCCTTGGCGGGGGGAGGGCAGGAGGGAAGGGCYGGGAACGGGACAGATGGGATGCCCATGAGAAATAAGCCACTCACTGAAGACAACCTTAATTGGCAATTTTTAAGCAGAATTATCTGCTTATAAAGAGAAGAGATTCTTAGAGCTAGCTTAGAGCCATCAATTTTTTTTTTTTTTGCATCTCTGTGTATGTAGGCCTTATCATCGTCATCATCTTGCTGTCATCTGCTCTGCATCTTTCCCCTTTTCACAGTAACTTGTTCTGTCTTGTTTGCGAGGATAGTGTAAGCTCTTCAAGACAGAAGTGATATTGTACTGCATGTACTTTACAGCATCTAGCATTGTAGAATGTTGTCTCCGTGCTTTGTACAATTGTAGTATAAACAGCAAAAATAGTAGTGAGAAGGTCCTTAGGGCTTTGACAGGTTGTGCCAGATTCCCTTTCTGAGAGATGGAGCCATTCATTAGAACTTCTCAGTAAGACTGGGGGAGGGGTGTTAGTTGTTGTTTTTTTTAGTGTTAGTTCTGTGTGTTTTGAGCAAATCAGTAGCCTCTGGGAGGGAACAATACTTTTGGGTTCTTACATAAAATGTTGATATTCTCTCTGATATAATCTTATAAAAAACTGCAGAAATAATATTTCATGTGTTCCTCAAATACTCTCGGGATTCCTACATGTCTTCTGCTCTGGAGAGAAAAAGACAAAATTGTCACACTCAATGCAAGACTGCWCTGAGCCATGCGATCGGTATGAAGCTGCTGCTGTCAATGACCTAGCTGTGAAGAAGCCCTTTGGGCTGAAAATGGTTCCTGACAGGCTCTTACGTGGAATTCCTTGATCCCTAGGGCACTGCGTAAGAGTGCTCTCTGCCTCTCCTTTGCTCTTCAGTTATCAGTGGAAAGAGAATGAATATATGGACTCAGGCACAGCACTCGTGCTGGAAGCTCCGAGGGGTAGGTTTTGCAGCTAATGTGAATAACTTGCTGTGAGAGACATTTTCAAAGTCTCTCTCTCCACAGAGCAGATGGATTTGCAGGACTGAATTTGTTGATAAATCTTTCTGGGGAACCTATAATAGTTGCGTATCTCTCCACTTAGAGTGTTGCTAATGGACACAATTGCCTTTCTGTTAAAGTCCATTTGTTGCCTTCCAGTCTTACCTCTACAAGAAGAGTTGTCAGAATGGCAAAGTCTCYTCCTTGTAATCTAAGTTTCTCCAACCCATATTAGAAATGGGATTTCAATACCCTCTGTCTACTCTGCATGGGGTATGCGTTTTGTATGAGAGCTATGGAAGATTTGGGAGGTGTGGATAACTCAGTTTATTTGTGGTTAAAATTACGTGAATTTTGTCCAGAACCTGTAGATCTACCACCTGGAGCATGATGTTTTTATTATAGAATTGCTTGACAGCAGACACAGCGTTGGTATCTTCAYCTGACAGGCAGGATCTACGAATTCCTGATTTTCCCAGAGTTGTTTCTTTGTAACAAACATTGCAACAAGTCCTAGCCTGACAAATATGCTGATTGGGATGACTGCTGTTGAGTAAACAGCTGGAAAAAATGCATACATTAATGGGAATAACACACTGATTCCCACTGTAGTTTGTACATGTTGCCAATATATTAGAAAATGTAGCGTTTTCTTCCCACATACTCAAGAATCTTACAGGTGAGTGGATACTCAGATGAATCTCACAAAGAAACAGGGGTGAGGGGAGGTAAAGAAGCTTTTTGGGAAGCAGGACAAACTCGGAAGGCTTGTAGCTAAAGGAGCAACATAGAATTGAACATGAAAGACAATGTTTACCTTTGATGCTGCGTGCGATAATATACTCCACTCAGGAAACTTATATATTGTTTTGGTGACAGAAAAATCTAGAGAATTTGCCATAGCACACGAATGTTAGCACTTAATATCAGCATCTTGTCAGCACAGGGTAGTTGTCCATAGGTAGCCCTCTGCTTACTTATACACTGACTTGAGCTGCACTGTACTCTTGCTATTTGAAGAGTGACAATCACAACTTTTATATGCAGTGTGGTCAGATTATGATGCTTCTAGTATGTACTCGGTGTAGCAGTCCAGTCTTTGCCCACTTCTTTCATATTCCTTTACATCATGGAAATTACATATTTATTTGTGGTCTTTGTCAGAATAGTTGCAGCAGAAGTGGACTGACTACCTTATGGAGACCTTACGTAGTCGGGTATATTTGTATTCCTTCTTACAGCCTTGAATGTTGAAATGCAACACATTAGCCATGAAGTTGAGCTTCCTTTAGTGATGGATAAACCAAATTGCATATAGGCAGTGTTGGTAGCTAATAAAACTGAGAAACAGAAGTTTGAATTTTTCCAAAAGCCACAGTCCAGAAAACTGGCAAATGGTAGAAGTGTTAGGACTATATGTATCTGAGTTAACTGTGTTTGTGCTGTTTCTCTGGGCTAGAGTTGAATGTGCTATCCTCTATCTAGTTTTAGTTCATAAGTCTAGCATAATTCTGCTTATGCTTCCAATTTTTTTTACTGCTTTTCATCATAGTTGTTAATGTTACTAGCACAAATTTGGAGACGTATGCATGATCCCAGCTGGGAGTTAAAATCAGACTTYTGTGACACACTTCAAATGTGTAAATTTATTCTTGAAACAAGTCTGGATAATATAGGGAGAGAGGGGAAAAGGCAAAATCCTAGGGATTGCTGAAAATTGATCTCTCTGATCTTGATTAGAAGGTAATAGAGAAGTAATTTTTCTTGGTTATGTGCATTTGTGATACAGTTTTCCTGCTCCCCAGTCTATSCCACTGTCTGCATTTGGCAGTACAACAAAATAGATAATGCAAGTCATTGCTGTTCCAAAGAAAATCTTTAAGGAGCCTCCTGTATGTGTGCTCTTTGTGGTTATTTTGCCATAACTCATTTCATCAGTTGGGTATTTCATAGTGCTCATCATATCCGTTTTGGGATGCCACAGGGTCTTTTGTTTAATTTTATTTTCTCTGTCAGTCTAGTTGTTTTTAATATCTGTGGTATTGGGTAGTTACTTCCTTATCCCTGTTCTTGCATTTCTGATCACAAATCCCTGCTTTCTTGCGAAAGTGAAAGGGCCCTCAAGTCAGAATTGGTGAACTGCAGCAATCTTATATTGTCTGTCTTCCATTGAGGAAAGGTCTGTAGTAGAGCTCACCATGATGCAAAATAGCTATTCAATGCTGAGATCACTGTTTGACAAGCATCTTTCTCCATCATTCTGGAAAACAGCTCAGCTGTGATTGCTGAGTCACTGTGTTGGAATATATCGGAAAAAATGAGAAAGATAAATAGTGACATATCCACAACAGATGTAGTGGGACTATTTAGTCTTTTGCATACAATCTACAATGTGTATATAAAGCAATAATCTCTTTTCATGCTTGGTCACATGCAGCATGGATTGGATTTCCTGCAGCTTCTGTAAATGTTTTGACAAAAACTGTTTTAGTAATATGAAGTTGGCACCTGGAATTCAGTAGAAATGCACTAGAGAATAGCAGCTTTGGAAAAACATAATAACGTAGGAAGTTTGGTACCCACTGGCATTTTTTCCCTTATTATATTTTTTTTATTTTTACGAATTACGAGGCATAGTTTTATCCTTTTCTGTTAGGAATTTTTTTTGGAACATACTGTTTCTTCCAGTGAAGTTTTTGATGTCTCAAGCTGTAGGACAACCACTGTTGAATAAGTGATAGCTTCATCAGTAACTATACCTTTCTCTGTATTACTAGCTCATATGGTTTAGTTCTGGTTTTAATTAAGCATTTTGGCGTCAGTCTAGACTACTATATGCATATAGTAGATCAATTTCAGAGGAGTTCTTGGCTTCCATCTATCTGAGCTTATAAGACTTTGTATTAAATTGGAATAAAGTAGTGTAAGTTTGAGGAACACTTTATTTTTCCCAAAAAGATCTTTTAGAAATCAGAATTGAGGTTAGGTTGTTTTGTTTTGTTTTGTGGTGTTGGAAGGAGTTTTGTATTCATTCTTAGGCTGTAAAATGTTGTGGTGTCACAGAAAATCTTTAGGAGCATTTCTAATTGCCTTGCTAAGAATACGTGTGTTCCAATGTGGACAAGGCCAACAAATGTAAAATTTCTCCTAATTTGGATATGCCAAGCGGTAAAAATCAGCAAATGCCTGCAGCAATGGGATGTGATAAGGTCCCATAATAGGATTCCTTATCCTTTACAGGATAAAATCCCTTAACTGTCTCTGCATCCCCATAAATAGCAAACTGCTCAAAGTCTTATAACTTGCCTGAAAAATGCATTTTTAAAACTTGGTTTGTCTTCCTTCTCTTAAAAAAAAAAAAAAAAGAAGAGTCTAGTTTCTAGAAGTCTGGATGTTTTCAGAGAACCTGAGGCTATGTCTATGCTGTGTAGTGTTGAAACCATGCAGATTCCAGAACACATCAGCATTAGCGACTGGAACTCATGTCCTGCAAAATTAATCCTATTGCATATTTTCAAATAAAGTAGACAAACTGTAGCTGGTCAACACTGTAGCCAAGCAGTTGTAGTGAGCACAAAGTGGCTTAGCTAAGCAATCTCTAAATGCAGAGTTAGCATTAATGTCAAATGATGAAGCTCCATCTAAATTAAGGAATTTTGGCAAGGTTCATTTGTTGCCATGATGGMAATACTGGAAGCTGCTGAGTCTTTGATGTGCTATAGTTCTTGCCAAGGCAACTGAATAGGTGAGAGACTATTAGTTGTAATTTTTTTTCTTCTTCTGAAATTCTCCAGTCTAACTAAGACTGAAAAGAACAAGTATGGGAGCTGCATGCGTGGCACCAGTATTGAATCTCTTTGGAACAGTCATTAAGTCATATTTCAGTAGTTCCTGGATCGTCACAATCGTAACGTGATTGTGCTGCTACATTTTTAAATAATGAAAAGTCTAATTTATAGAACATGGAACTGTCTTACAATAAGAGATACAGGAGACTACGTGCAGAATGGAGCAAGCAGGCCCTTACTTGTGCTTATACTTTGGCCTCAACTTTCCGAGAAGCCAGTTTGCCTTCACTCGGCGTTACGCTTTGATCTCAGCAGTACAAGATGGGTGCAGTTATTCAATAATTTTAAAATTCATACTCCTCCTTCAGCGGACATTGACATTTTGGTATCAAAATCCATCTCCAGCCGATGTCGATTCCATAGCTACTTCCAGAGTTGTTAGACTAGAGGAAATCTGAACACTACCTTGTGTTGCTTGTATTTTTAATAATGCTTCTCTTCTTCGTGCCATCTTCTTACCCTTGCCACATGTTCAGTCTATGGTTTCTGTAGCATCTTACAGCTGTGAACGAATAGTGAATGAATTCCACAGCRTGGCAGGGAGGGCAAAAATACATCTGTTGGTTAATAAAGGAAGCCAAAGGATGGAGATCATGGCTGTATGATAATAAAACTTATTGAGGACTGTAATCTCCCATGCCCTCAGCATATAGAAGGTTATAAAGCAGTTCAGTAAGGAATTTTCTGCTTCCCCAAAATGTCTAGTTGGACCAGTTTGAACAAATACTAAATACATTAGCTGGAGAGTTAGCAGCTTGCTTTGTGTAGCTAAAATTCTGGAATTTTTTTTATTTTTTATTTTTTATTTTTTTTAGGTTTGGGGGAGAACGGCAAGGGTTTTTGAGGGAACCTGGGTACCAACTTGCAATGATCTCCATAAAACTAGTTATAATTCATGCATCTGTCTCTGTGGTGCGCAACTTGCTGTGTTTTCTACTGTAAAAACGAAATCTTTGTTTATACCAGCAAGACCTTTCCAGACTCACTGAAACACCATGTGGCCTGAAATAGCACCTGATCAGACTGAAAGAGTTAGTCCTGGGTGATTGATGCTTATCTCTGAAGGCTTCTTTACTTTCCCCTTAAGCACCTTGGAGGGATTCTKCAGGGCTATTTACCATCTTCCATTGTACGCTCTTTCCCATCTTCCTGAATACTTGGTTTCCCAGCTCATAACTCTAAGAAGCAGCTTTATTTCAGAGTAGAAAGGGGCCCCAATATGTGGCCTATTATATCCATATCAGCTTGCTTACCCTTTTCAAACAGCTATTGTGTTTTAATAGGGTCCTGCCTGGCAGGGGGAGTCCTTAATTCCTACTATATAAGAATGGCCAGCTTGAGTTACAGCAAACTGCAGGATGCTGCTCTGATCAAAAGGCCTCTGTTTTTAGAGATCTCCCCCCCCCGTTTGCTTTTTTTCTTCTTTTTTTTTTTTTTAAATCCTGGGCTAATAATTCAACACAGTAAGGTCATTTTAGCTTTTGATTTGAAAGCTTCAAGGTGTTAAATTACTGACCTAGCATAGGAAAAATCAAGGGAGGGGGACTCTAAAAAAGATAAAGGGATTCCGGGTAATAAAGAGCAAGCACAGCAACTCCTTTAATCCTTTCCTTCTCCAGAATCTGTAGACTGGTCTCAGAGGGTTTGATTTGCTACAAAGCAACGTAAGAAAGCTTGTTYGCTGCCTAGTCTGAGCTGTGTCACAGGTGCTGTGGTTCATTTCCTTTCAAACAGTACTTGGGATAATCTCCATACCACCTGTATTAATTCTGCCATGAATACAGAGATTCCTGAGCCTGTAYGAAGAAGCCTGAAAAGAAATTGTTAAAATTTGTGTCACTCTTTCCACACCTTTCAGCTGAAATAAACTTGAGTTGGTGAGACAGAAAGGATCTCAAAAAATCCAGTCTCTGTGTTTGCAGTGTTACATCACCCAGTCTCACCAAAATGTTAAGAGTGTTAATGATTTCCTATCTGCCTGGTTGTTAAAAAAGGATTTTTCCTTAAAGCCAGTCATCAGGAATAACTTTCAGCATCTGTTTCATCTTAACACTGCTAACACATTTCAGAGGAAGTGCCTAAAAAACACTGCTAATTTCATTAGAGGAAGATGGTGATTTCCTTGAGGCTGACTTCATTGTTCCAAATGTTAATATTTGTGGAATTTTAAAAAGCACTTGATACAATAGCTTTGAATTGAGGAATGCTAATGGTCTTACGCTGCCTTCCAAGAGGGATAGGTAAAGAAACAGKCCAGTGGTTGGTCTGAATATTGCGAGTAGTGCAGTACACTTAAACCAATAGGTGAAGAATAACATAATCTTAAATTAAACTATGCTCATGTGGCAGTAATTTATTCATCACAGCAGTGAAACTGGGATTTTTTTCCCAATGGTGCCTACAGTTTTAAGTGTTCCCTCTCAGGGCTCGTTCCAGGCAAGGTAAACCTCACTTTGCTATTTCAGAGCATAGCCTTGGGGTAAGCGTGATTTGTCRCTTGGGGATGCTTTGTGTGTGGATGAGTTATTTAACAACAGAAATTGCCTGGGTTTTAAAGCCTTTTGAATTTCAGTATTTTCTATTGCTAGAGCTAGTTCTTTGTTACCCATTGTACCAYAGTCTCTAATCCTAATACTCCTGATTATCCCTACTTACTGTKCTTTGGTTCATACCATGAAGCAGTCTTGGAGCTCGTGACCTGGGTTCCTTTCATATGAAACTAAACTGGAAGATGTGTTCCAACTGCAAATGAGCATTCAGCCCATGGGACCAGACTAGAGCTAGTCCAGWGTGTGTTTCAAGAAAAAAACAAACCCTGAGATACCCATAATGTTGACATCAGGTCCTCTGCACTATTTCTATCTACAGATGTTTCAGTCAGTCTAGATGTAGCCTCCGATGGCAGTTTTGCATTTGAGACTACCTTATTTTCGCTTAAGACACTTAATTCTGTTTTAATACTTAGACACCTGGGTAACTGGGAAGAAAAGTAGTGTGTGTCAGGGGAAATTGTTCATTCTGGAGGAGCAGCATCAGCCTTCAAAGTGAGTTTTCCTGTCTTGTTGCAGTTTAACTCCAGCCGGCAGCTAAGCCCCACAYAGCTGCTCGCTCACTCACCCCTGGCAGGATGGGGGWGAGAATCAGGAGGGTAAAAGTGAGAAAACTCGTGGGTTGAGMTAAAGACAGTTTAAYAGGTAAAGCAAAAGCYGYRCACRCAAGCAAAGCAAAACAAGGAATTCMTTCACTMCTTCCCATGGGCAGGCAGGTGTTCAGCCATCCCCAGGAAAGCCGGGCTCCATCACGCGTAATGGTGACTTGGGAAGACAAACGCCATCACYCCGAACGTCCCCCCYTYCYTYYTYYTYMCCCAGYTYTATGTGCTGAGCATGACGCCATATGGTGTGGGATRTCCCTTGGGTCAGTTGGGGTCAGCTGTCCCRGCYGTGYCCCCTCCCAGCTTCTTGTGCCCCCCCAGCCTGCTCACKGGTGGGGTGGGGTGAGGAGCAGCAAAGGCCTTGGCTCTGTGTAAGCACTGCTCAGCAATAACCAAAACATCCCTGTGYTATCAACACTGTTTTCAGCACAAATCCAAAACACAGCCCCACACTGTCTACTATGAAGAAAMTTAACTCTATCCCAGCCAAAACCAGCACATTCCTTCATCATGCTCTCRATGGAAAATGCAAGCAGTAATGCTGTAAGTTAAGGAATAACGGTCCTTGTTCCTTGCTTYCCATTTAGTAGAGGAGGAGTCCTGTGAACTCATTCAGCTCTTTGCATGGTGACCAAAGGTGGCACCTGCTAGGGGGACAGCAGGGTCCTGGCAAGCTCTYCTATCCTTCTCGGGGACTTGGGGCTCTCTCTGCATTGTGCATATTTGGCTTTGCATGAGTTCAGCAGGCAGAGGCTAACTACTGTAGGGGGTTTCAATTGGGATGTTACCATAGCATCCTGGGACTTTTACAATCTATTTAGAAGTCCAAAGGTTTGAAAAGAGTGCTTGAAAGTTTCTGAACTCTGGCAAGTGGCCGAAATGTAATTACAAAAAAGACAAAGCCTTACTGAAAGCAGCTCTGTTCAGAGAAGCAGCACCTGAGTGCTAGAGTTCCCAGCACAGCCATTTCTGAGAGCTGGGTCGGTTTTATCACAGTCTCTTCCCAAAACTTTTTTTCTTCCTCTCACGTGCACGTGCCATCCCACAAGCGTAGACTGGGTGTGCTGCAAGACGCAGCTTTCTCAGCAGTGCCRTTGGAAGAGACTTTGCTCTGTGGTTTGGCTGCTCTGGGGCATGTAAAAGAAAGGAGTGAAAAAGCAAGCATCTTGAAGTCCCTACTGTAAAAGTTTCTTTAGATCTCCCCATCGAGCTAGAACCTTACTTTATTTTTCTGTCATCTTTCTCCAGGATATTCTCACAAGTGAATGGGAAAAGCCATTTTGTTAACGGAGTACCCAGTTGTGTAACAATTCTTGTGTGAAATATGAGTGTTTGCAGTGAACTGGTGTTAATTAATGAACATTCAGTTCAATTTCTAGTCTCACTTTCAGCAAGACAAATAAAATCATGTCATTAGTAACTTTTGTTAATGTTCTAATTTGCCTRCTCACTGGTAATGTAGAGGGCCGGGGTAACCATTAGGTCTGCAGTAGGAGGCTTGGAGACTTGAAGAGTTGTTGAAAGCTTTCTTCTTGAAGGAATCTCTTGCAGATGGGTGCACTAAATGCCTAAAAGGGGGAAGGGAGAAGTTAACCAGAGAAGTGAAAAATTATTTTCCCTGCTTCTGGTTCACAAACCCATTTTTAAATCATTGAGGACAAACCTTATTGAGATACCCCAGTTTGTTTGTAAGTCTTTCTCCTGCAAATGTGCTGATAAGCTCTGGTGACCTAACTTTGCTAAGGGTATGAGTTGTTCAGGGAGAGGAGGGCAGATAGACAGAAGACGGAGCAATCCTAGGGGAAGAATCTCAGCAGCTGTTAAACTTGCTGAGAATGTTTGTGCTAAGTTTGTTGCTTTGCTGTTGATATCTTGCTTACTTAAGCCATTCCTCCAAGTCTGYAGCTTGTTTTATTTTTGCATTCAAAAGAAACTGGAAAAGACATCTGTTGGCATGTACATAAAAAATCATAGGTAAGATGTTGGTGATACTCCCTACATGCTGTTGGAATACCTGCAACAGCTTTGGGTCGTCACCTTTTTCTTCCAGAAGGGTTTACCTGCAAGCCGTTACTACTTAAGCCACGTTAACGGTGACTTTACCTCTGGGCAATTGTTAAGGAAAAGGTGGCCAAGTTCTTTTTGTACTGCCCACCTACCCATCAKAAAGGAATTTCAAAATATATAGTTTGTTCAAAATATATAGTGTTCCTGTCTCTTGTAGTGATCTTGAYGCTGCCTGAGAATAGATCTGTTGATTTGTCATTGGGGTGCTTGCTGGATAGCTCCRTCACGGGCTGGCTCCCTTGAGTTGAACTTTTACAACTTATAAAAAGGTATTTATAAAGTAGAGTCTCTGCCGGATCTTAACTGGGATAAAATTCTGACTCCCATGCTCGCAGACTTGAGCTTTTGGGGAAAAATCCTTCCATTGTATAGTTAAACAAAATCTTACAGCAAGAAATGACAAATGAAAGAAATATTGTACCTCTTTTACTCAACTAGCTGGCGGCACTTGGCTGTCAGCACATCCAGGTGTGCTGGTGTTCCAACATATCCACCCACTCTTTTAATTGAGTAAGCAACAACAAATGATATCATACCCTTCTGCCTGCTAGGTTTAGAGCCATCCCATGCTGAAAATGCAAGTGACTTAAGTTTTCACTTATTAGAACTAAGGAGTAATATTGTAGGGCTGTGAATTAATAGTATGTTAGCTTCATGTCTGGACTTTTCCATTACAATTGTGCCAGGATCTGCTTCCAGACGTTGCATGTGCTGTAGTTGTTCTGAGCAGCATAATTTGGTGCATTTAGTTGTATCGTTGTGCCTTCATCTTGCTTCTCTTCCTAAACATCTCCCTTATGTGTGTCATCTTTCTGAAAGCTGCCTTCTCCTATTACACCGTTTCTTCTTTTTCATTCGTATCCCTCTTTTCTCCGTGAGCCTGTCAAATCATCAGCAAAATAATACAAATAGGAAATGAAGAAAGTCTTACAGGCTGTGGTTTGGGATGAGAAGATCTGAAATCCCATTTCCAGCTTTGTCACAGACATCTTGTGGGACTTTATGCAAGTTACCTTACTCAGAACTCATTCACTCTAAGGCAGTGAGCTACAGCGCTTTGTAATGAATACTCTTTACTTACAGTAACAGTCATGGGAGCCCTTTCCTGTAATTTTGGCATATTTTGATCAGACATATGATTTATTTATTTAGTTTAATCTCTTGGGACAATGGCTGTGCTTTCCTCTGGTTTAGTACGTCACTGGTGCATGAATAAGGTTTCATAAATACAAAATAATACATTTGCCCATGATATTTACAGAAAGAGTATTCCTAATTCCAGAATTCAAGAGTCASGAGTGTTTCTTAATCATGAGGTGATTGTACTGATTTTATTTGAGTTGCATTTCCTTCTGGGTAGGAGGGCTAGAAACAGTGTTCTGYACATAGCTTTCAACACATGACAACAAGTTCCGTTTACTCGCATGTCTTTGAGAACCAGGACATTAAAAAACAGAAATTGTGGTTCTTTTCTGAAAAATTGAATTGGCTTCTCTCCAGTTGTTACATGACTTCTTAATTTTGCTCAATACTATGAAGGATAAAGTGATTTAAATTATTTATATTTAGAGAGATGATTTAAAATTGAACTGAGGGGGTTCACACTGACCACTGGATTTTGTCTGTTGTGGAGATGCTACCTACGGAGAGGTTCTGCTGTGATGAAAGTAAACTTGTATCGTTTCATTAATTCTCTCCTATGCAGGCGAGTTAAGCTGCTCTGCCAAGTGAATGTTTTTAATGATCTCTCTGGAGTGTTTGAAAGCTTTGTCCCACTTGTACGATGCAGAGTGAAATGCACAAAATCTATCTTTGAGGCAACGCTGTCATTATACCTTTTGGTATATGATGTTTGTATTTGCATTTCTATTGTTCTTGCGTGTTGAGCTTTACTGTGCCCAAAGGAGAGCTTCTTACACTTCAGAGAAACCTTTATAAGACAAATGTTTACTATAATAAGTTAGCCTAAAGTGCTTACAACTCAAATATGAGAAATTTGTACTAAAATACAAGAATGTGAATATCAAATTGACTATCCATCATAATGACCAGCTACTCTTTTCAAAATGCACTAGTGCAAAGTGTCATTTAGTGAAGTGTCAATCTGCTTTGCATGACAACTGAAGTAGATTTTATACATCCAATACAGTCAAGTTTCAGTAACCTAGAAATGAAATCTTGAAGCTTCTGTTAAAGAGAATTTTTTTTTGTTTGTTTTGTGGCTYCACAGAAAACTGATGAGAATAGCAGTGAAGTTCAAATGGTACTAAAAGAGAGGGCATCTTCTGGTCAGATAAACAACAGTTACTCTTGGCCAGCCATTTTCCAACGGATTGGTTTCAAATAAGTGGCTCTTGGACACCCCTTGGTGGGATTCTTTAGAATGAATTTTACTTTCACAAACCTCTAATTCCTATAATTAAGTTCCAATGTGTGGTTTTTGCAAATAGTCTTCTCTCTAGAGAACAGATGTGTATAAGCTTTGGAGATTTGGTTTCACCAAATGTAGCTGCCAGTGGTTTTCTTGCTACTGTTCCAGCTGGCCCCAGAACTTTCACATCGGTTCAGCTTTCTAATGTTCTCTTGTTTTGACTTTATCTCCACAGTTTTAACAGCGTGCGTCAAGGAACACACATCTTGTTCCGTGAGTTCAGCTTTGTTCAAGCTACCCCTCATAACAGGGCATCTTTTCTTCGAACCTTCTGGAGGTGTTTCCGAACAGTGGGGAAAAACGGAGGCAAGTATTCCAGCATCTGCTGCTGTCCTGTTACCCTGACATTAAAATCATTAGCTAGGCTATTAATGCAGTACAAATACTGACACTTCACACTGTGTTCTTATGTTCTAATATTGTTAATAGGGAGACACAATCACAGTTGCCTGTGGAATAGTTAAAAAATGCTCGCAGCATAAAGTAGCGTAGGAGCACCTTGTTGCCAGTGCTACTTCCATTACGGAACAGCATGTCAAGCAACAGTAGATCAGAGGGAGGACATTTGTGGGCCTGTGCATGGGGATGGATAAAAAAAATAAAATGTGCCGGGGGTTGGTGGGTGGGAGCGGGGTAACAGACCTGGAGGTGGTTAGAATATAGGGTRTGGAGCGTGAGGGAAGTAGGTGCTGAGGTTATTAGGCAGTTGGGGTACYGAGGGCTTTGACTAGGAGCTCTGCAGGAGGTAGAGTATATATAGTGGTGTTGGGCTGTAYGGTGGTGAACACTGCCAGCCAAGCTGTGCCTGAGCTAGTCCTGGCACATCTCCTAGATGATATTGCAGGATCCTGGTGGCTGTGGAAGGGGGACCACTGACAACTGTGTGACCTCTTCCTCAACCCTACCCACAAGGAAAAAGCTCCAAGGCCAAAATAACTATTCAGCATTGTACTATATTGTCTAGTTATTCTTATACTGCACTTGGTATATTAGGTATCACAGAACTGGCCAGAGTTCAAAATAAACTCATGTAACTACATGCAACTAAAGTTATGTTTTGTTTCAGTTTTTAATTTAGTATTTTAAGCAAATACACTGAATGTTGCTGTACAAATACGAATTTTGGTGGGTTTTTTTTGCAATAAGCCTCACTTGTTTCAGGCTATTCAGCCTCACTTCTTATTGCAAGGAAGACTAGAACCATTCTCTTAAATACAGATAAAACCTCACCTTCTGGCTAAGCTTTGCAACAATTCAGCTTATGATGAACAGAGTTTGCAAGACTATGAGTAACGACTTGACTTTTTTGACATACACCATTTTAGGTCCTTGGAAATGAGACAATTGTAGTTAAACACAACAAAATCTGTAATTAACTACGGAAGTGACTGACTAGGGAAACTCAGGACAATCATGGTCTTTTAAGAACTAAACTCATTACTAAGAAGAAGTTGAACCTGTACAATGTGGTGGGTGAAATATGGTCACTACCACACTCAAGCATAGACTGGATCTGGATTTCTTTCCTTGAAATACATTGCTTTTAGATGAATGCGGGAAGGAATCATGTTATACAGCAAATAGCAGCAACCAGAAGTGAGGTCATTGGTGATCTGAACTACAGAATAAGTCTCTTAACAATAGAAAAAGTTAGACTAAATGATGCCCAAAGCAAGTAAGACTGTCAAGTTAGAGCTTTCTTTAGAATCATGTCTGGTAGTACATCTTCTGATTGGATTATTCCAGAAATTAGGTTTAAGTTGTTTCTTTATGATCACTGCACTGGAACACAAGACCATATGTACATATCAAATTAAAAACAGTTATACAAGCTTGCATGGAATCATGACTCTATCTACAGATAGTTTGTTGCTACAGCATCTTATTTTATGATGATACAATTTTGACAATTTAAGCATCCTATTATGTGCAGGAGTGTATTGGGTTTGCGTGGCAAGGTTTTGGTAGCGGGGGTTTACAGGGTGGCTTCTGTGAGAAGCTGCTAGAAGCTTCCCCTGTGTCCAATAGAGCCAATGCCAGCTGGCTCCAAGACGGACCCGCCGCTGACCAGGACCGAGCCCATCAGTGACGGTGGTAGCACCTCTGTGATAACATATTTAAGAAGGGGGAAAAAACTGCTGTGCAACAGCAGCCAGAAGAGAGGAGTGAGAATATGTGAGGGAAACAACTCTGCAGACACCAAGGTCAGTGAAGAAGGAGGTGCTCCAAGCGCTGGAGCAGAGATTCTCCTGCAGCCCCTGGTGAAGACCATGGTGAGGCTGTCCCCCTGCAGCCCATGGAGGTCCACGGTGGAGCAGATACCCAGCTGCAGCCCATGGAGGACCCCATRCCGGAGCAGGTGGGTGTGCCTGAAGGAGGCTGTGACCCTGTGGAGAGCCCGTGCTGGAGCAGGCTCCTGGCAGGACCTGTGACCCCATGGAGAGAGGAGCCCACGCTGGAGCAGGTTTGCTGGCAGGACTTGTGACCCCATGGGGGACCCACGCTGGAGCAGCCCATTCCTGAAGGACTGCACCCCGGGGAAAGGACCCACGCTGGAGCAGTTTGTGAAGAACTGCAGCCCGTGGGAAGGACTAATGTTGGAGAAGTTCATGGAGGACTGTCTCCCATGGGTGGGACCCCACTCTGGAGCAGGGGAAGAGAGTGAGGTGGAAGGAGCAGCAGAGACAAYGTGTGATGAACTGACCACAACCTCCATTCCCCGTCCCCCTGTGCCGCCTGCGGGGAGGAGGTAGGGAAATCAGGAGTGAGGTTGAGCCTGGGAAGAARGGAGGGGTGGGGGGGAAGGTGGTTTAAGATTTGGTTTTATTTCTCATTATCCTACTCTGATTTGATTGGTAATAAATTAAATTAATTTCCCCGAGTCGAATCTGTTTTGTCCATGATGGTAATTGCTGAGTGATGTCCCCATCCTTATCTCGACCCATGAGCCTTTCGTTTTATTTTCTCTCCCCCTGTCCAGTTGAGGAGGGGGAGTGACAGAGCAGCTTGGTGGGCACCTGGCATCCAGCCAGGGTCAACCCACCGCAAGGAGGTAGGTAAGTTATAGAGTCCTGGTAAGAAATTCTGTTTATGGTTACCCTATACTATGCAACAGAGAATGGGACAACCAACCTGCTGGTTCTGAAATTAGAAGCAGTATAGCTGAGATTAAYGTTGGTATATTGCTTTTGAGACCTGAACTAGTATCTTTCTGCATTTGGTGCCGTGTCAGATGTATGGAGAGTTATTCACTGAATGTCCATTTTATTTCAATAGAATTTCTGTGTGCAGAAAAGGGTGAAAATATGCCCTTTGCCTTCTACAGCAMGATTCTGCTCTGTCCCAGTTTTCTCTCCTGGGTTTGTTTCTGGGCAGGGATTGYTCCGTGCTTCAGTATTGTCATTGATTTATGTCTGCGAAGAACTATGAAGGCATCTTTTGTCTTCCTTTGTCAAAARTATTACATTCACTAACTTCCATGTTTCCCAGGATGTTCTTGTTTTTATWTATTTCTTTGCCATAAAAGTGTTTACTGCCACTTTCCCCTCTCATTTACTTTAAGTTTCATTCCAGATTTGGATTTCTGTTTTAGGATTGAGYGGTGGCTTTTTCTTAGTTTTGTCCATCTGTGGCGAGTATCCCTGAAMAGCCAGCTCTGTGATGATATAGGTCAACATAATAAATGAGAACATGCATCAAAGCTTGCACCCTGGCTGGAGAAAGCAAGGGAGAATAAAATTAAAGATGTAAGATGATGCGATTTCCAAGCTTATAAAAACTTTAAAACCCCCCCCCCAAAAAAAAAAAACAACAAAAAACCACAACCAACTTTTCACTTCTGAGTGTTTAACTGGGGTTTTAGAAAAATAAACAGTATCTCACAAATGAGTGAACTGATTGCTTAATCTGGCTGCTAGTTGCTCCTCCTTGATGCAGGGAAATTTACTGCTTTGTCTGAAATAACCATGCCTTGACTTGGAATATGCACCGAATTATTTACCGAAGCAGATGTATCTAGCCATCAGTTCTCAAAGGGCCAATAAGAGAGAAATCTATCTATCTGAACAGAAGCAATACTTAAATGTAATAATCCRTCTATGTGCAGAACCATGTATACACTAATTGAAGTGCACTAACATTACTGTTTCTCTTGGGAAATTACTGTATATATTACTTCTCTACTTAATTCCTTATCCTTTTGAATTACTGAAAAGTAGTTCTTCATGGAGAAATGCAGCAGCTTTTATGTTACATTTTTCTATGTTAGYCCTGCTACTTGATGAGTTCTAGTTACATTGCCCTTCATAACTGTTTGGAGACTAGATTTATTTTTCCTTTTGTCTCCAAATGGCAGGGAAAAATGACTAGTTTCACTAAATGTGATAGTAACATAACGCACATCAAAAAGTAAAGAAAACTTTTTTTTTTTTTTTTTTTTAAAAGAGGATTTCTGTTTGGTGATATGCTGGATCTGTTTTCTTTACAGGATTTCCCACTGTTTTTAGAAGCTTAGCAAGATGCAGAGTTCTTTTTTCAAGTATGCATAAGCATATCTGGGATTCCATGCATTGGGGAAAAAAAAAATTAGGTTTATTTTAGAATGTGACCCAGTGTCAAGAAACTGGRTTTCTTCCCTCCCTTAAACATTTACCAGTGATAGGCAACACCCATAGAGGTGGTTAGAGGACGGCTAGCTTGTGTGTTGAGAAGCACAGAGCATAATGCTCAGTTAGCAACAGATTTCTCCCAGAGGAAGGCAAAATGACCAGAAGTCTTGTTTTCCCCTCTGCTTATGCTTAAATTGACCTCTTGGAATCTAGCTGACCTGCTCTTTTGAATTGTCTGTTCCTCAGGACTCTTTAATTAAAACTGTGCTTTCTCAGTTTAAACAGCCCCTGCAGAGTTCTGCTGTGAAGCTTCATAAGGTCAACATATGCCTCTCCCAACCCCCATGGCTTTCATGTCTTGTTGGTTCTCTGTTTTTAATTAAAAAGATTTTTCCTTAAATGCTTTCCAGCCAATTAGAGAAATTTTTCACTGAGAAACTTGTTCCAGGCCTGATGTATTGAGAAGTGAACAGAAAGCTCAGTCAGGACCATTGGCACTTTTTTCTAGAGCTCCAGCTTTCTGTGGTGCTTTTCAACAGCTTTTCTCTTTTTTCTTTCCTTTTTTTTTTTTTTTTTTCCCTCCCCTCAATTTAAAATTGCTTCCAGCAAAAATAGCTGCTCTTTGATACCTTAGATATAGCCCTGGAATGGTTCGACACCAGATACAGGATCTTTTCCTTCCACTCAGGGGTGATTGTTACTTTATTTAGATGCACACACCACTGAAGCATAAAACTGCTGCAGAAAGTATGTTGGACTATATTGGTTGAGGGTCCTTTTTGCTGACTCTTACCTCCCCTTCAGACAAAAAGTACTGTTACTGCTTATATTGAAATAAAATCTTCTTATAAACTTGTTTCTTTCACATTCATCACGTGGTGTAATGGCTGCCTCTTTGCATCTGCACACTTGAATTAGGAAATTGGAAGCCTTGACTACCTTTGGAGCTTGGGGAAGGAAGGCTTACTACAACCAAGCACACAATCTCTGTCACGGAATGAGAAGAGTGGTATGTCTCTCTGACTAGTTCTTCTTGAGCTCACCAGGAAGGCTAGGTTCCTTACGAAAATTAAAGAAATGCCCTATCCGTATGATTCATGTAACCTGGAGCTTGAGAAGAGCTAGGAGGACCACTGTTCTCCCAGCTCTTTTTTGAAAGAYGCTGTTTTAATGCATTTTGCTGACAAGATTAGTTTCTTGAGGTTCCAAAACCCCTTCCTTCACTAGTGTCATTCTAATGCTTCCACATGTAACTCTTTATATTAAGTTCCTCCCTCTTTTTTACTCCCTCCCTTGTAAGCTCTTACACTATCCCCGTTTGTAGCTCAGCCAATCTCTGTTTAGTGAGATGCATAGAACAATGCAGCGATGATCGCAGCAAATGTCAGAAACTTCTGCCCTTTCCCTTTTGTTATTAAAACCAAATCAGATCTTTATACCATGTTATTGTAGGAAAGTTGTTATGAATCAGTAAGGTCTTATAGTATGTCCTAAAGATAATTAAGCTGTGGATTTTAATACAGTGTTCTCTGGAAGCTCATTCTGCAGTGAAGTAGCCTTGGCTGAAATGATTGATCTCCAGCCTTTATTCACTTTGCAGTTCCTTTGCCCTACAATTATAGCTGTTGCTATTTATGATTTATCAGTGTAGCTCCGCCTGGAACCATTTTAGAATATCAGGACAAAGGATTTCTGAAGCGGAGGAGAAATAAGTGGAGGATTACATTTTAGAGATGGTGAGGTATATACAAGCATTGTAAGTTAAACCATCTGCATTACATAGATCTAAAATGCATTGCAGTAATCGTTTGTAGAAGTAATAGCATGTGGGTCAGTGATGGGATCTTCAGCTAGCCTCTCCCTGAATTGAGTTCCTACCATTCTGTCAATGCAGTTTGTGAAATTAAATGTAGTACACTGGAAGTCCTCCTTATCTAATCTGGTTTTGTTCCCCCCCCAATTACATTTCCTTTTCAGCTATACCTCTGAACGTGCACCAGCTCATCTTAATTTCCAAATGTTTTTTCAACTTCATATTCTGGATTTATATCTCTCTAAATGTACTTTTTTGGAAAACCACTAAGCTTTTCTGTTTGTTTTCTAACACTTTCTGGCTGTTTTGTGTCTTTTGACAGTTCTTCACTGGTTGTGTCATTGGAAAATTAAATTAATATGTTCTTTAATTTTTGTCCCAGTTGAGTGAAACATTTAAATGAGCTTATGTACAGTGATCATYGTTGCATTCTGCTAAGCAATTATCCAAAATTCAACTGGTAATTATTATTACCATTTGCTTTGCAGTCTTTTGGCAAGTTTCCCATCCCTATGACAGCATTCTTATTCAAACCAACTGAAATGGATTTTTTCAATTAAGACTTTTTTAGGTTCCAATATGGGCCTGAGGAGTTTAATATTCCAAATTGTGGGTAAGTTCCCTGGAATAAAATTGGTTCTAAGTTGTGTGATCTGGGCTGAGATTCTGAATGCTCCATGTTTCTTATATTAAATGAACTTGGTCTATCTCTTCTCTCACTTGTGACAAGTCTTGAGAGATGATCTGCACAYTACATATGCATAAGTGATCATCCAGCAGAAGGTCTCTGAAGCATTAGCTTCATTAACTAGTAYATTTTATGATGTTTCTGGTCTACTCTTCAGCAGCAGAGATGCTGAAAGGGAGAGAGGGAGGTAGAGAAAGGAGATGAAAGTCTTGTTTTCTCTTGATTCCTTATACTATGACTTGCTGCAAAGAGGTTGTAAGAAATAAGAGCCTCTGTGAAGCCCATGTCTGCTTTCAACCCACTGTTGGCTCTTAACCTGCCCTGAGATGTGAAAGTGCCTGAACTGAGGAAAGAATTATCTTCATCCGTTCTCAGTGAACCATAAAACGTACTTCTCCCCATGCTGTTGGCTTCAAGTGTATGTCTGTGCCGTGTAATGCAATGTTTATATAGACAATCTAAGCTCAGGGTTGGTATTTCCATATGGTGCAATTCAGCAGTATCTCAAGGTACTAGCTTGGGACCTGGAAGTTGCAGAGCTATATTTCTTTGAGAGCAGCCTGAGACTGGGTGATCTGTCTCAGCAGGTCAACTGACATATGGGCAGTGGTTTTATGGTACACCCGTGTAGCTCATTGCTGCGGAATAAACTCTGGCATCTCTGTGTTGAGCTGCTGTGAGCAGTGTAGATGCAATCCGAGGAAGAGCACTATGAAGAGAGAATGTGTGTTCCAGTTCAGTGTGAACAGAAGAGTAAGGACCTTCCTTTACACACATGCAATTAATTCTTCAAAGTAGCCTAGGTGCTAGGAGATGTCATGATAAGTGAAGAGGTATCTACCTTTTTTAATATCTATCTTTTTTAAGTACTGTTGTCCAGCTGCACAAAAAATCTCTCAACCAATTGTCTTTGTGTCTTTATCATCCCAGCTGCTTCTTATAGCTTTTCTCTCTGGTGGTCTTGTTATTCATAGTTTCTATCACCRCAAATTCACTTCCTAGCTTTCCTAAGTTAACACAATTGATTTATGTASTGTGGTCCTGACTCTAGAGTCTGTGTCTCCTATTGGGTCAAGCAGGCCTGACCTATAGCTAGAAGTTTTTTGCGTGTTTGTTGATTGTGAATTTGKACAACTACAATCTCTCACACCCTGTTCTTCCACTCTATCTATTAGTTATACTCACAAAAACTTTAAATTTAGTTATTCTGGGCGATAAGCTTGGGAGTGCCACTTATTTCTTTTGAGGAACTGGTTTTTCGCTATAGTGTTCAAAGGACGGACATGACCTGAATTTCTGTTGCTGTAACTATGTTACCGAGCTCTTCCAGAAAACCTTTTCTTGTTAGGGAAGATAATTTGTGCCTCCAAACTCATAATCTCTCAGGAAGTTCCTACTCTGCACTTCGTTTTGAGGCCTCGGTGCCATTCTGTATGTCCGTGTTTGACTAAAGGTGTGATGTTGAATTAGTTTAGCTAAACAGTACAGTTGTGCTTAGGTGTAGAAGTTCTTGCATCACTTTAAAGTCGCCTTACCTCAATAAACGTCTGTAAGTCTGGTTTAAATCAGTATGATCATGAATAAAGGTGTTGCATATGATTAAAAGGATTGTTTATGCTCTGTTATGCACCTTTCAAGAATCCTAGATGAGTATCAGCAGAAGTGATCTGCATGCATGATTAGTACTTTGATATGCTACTACRACTTTGTGAAATAGGGATAAGGTAGTACTATGGAAAACCTGTAATCTGCAAATGAGTTATGAAATGTAGTTGGTAATATTTATAAATTAAGCTTGATCCATTTTGAATTTGTCGAAGGGAAGTGATTCTGATAATGTACAGTCTGATGCCTTGTTTCATAAGCTGATCTGAGAATAATTTGCATTCCATGCTCTTACTAAGCATGAATCTCATCACCTCTGTTGGCACAATGGACCTTTCTTGAGCTTGGAGGAGGAGATACTTGAATAGCAACGAGCTCTTCTCGACCCCTTTTTCTCTCTAGAGYCATATCCCATGGGATTCTTCCAAGCAGATCTCTGAAGATATTGAAGTCTGCTCTCCTGAAATCCAGGGCTGTGGTCCTGCTTTTTGCCAGGTAGATAAATTCCTGAAAGTTTCATGAAATGTTTTTTCAGGTATRAAGACAAAGACCTTAGAAATGCTTCAGGCGCAGGAAAAGCTTCCACAGAAGTTCACACCTTCCTAGACTTCAATGTCAGTTAGCCAAAACCCACAAATCTGTAGGATAAAAGCTTGCTAGTTCTAGTGCTCACAGAGATACTTGTCAAATCTTGTCTTCTCTGAGGTTTTCCTGCATTAAGGTCTAGTCCCAGAAGCAGTCGAAATTTACATCAGCTGATTTAGTAAACTGGTATAGATTCCCCAGTAGAAGTTGTCTATTATTTGTAATGGAGTAACCTGGTGTTGCTTAATAGAAGAAGCAGTAGTACCAAGGAGGGCTTGAGAGTACACAGAGTACGTAGTAAACCTAAAGGAAACCAAACATTTGAAAATAAATGGATTTTTTTTTTTTCTGTTGGAAAGTGCAAGTATGTCAGGTTCCAAAGTGTTACTAGTGTTCATTTTCATAGAGGGAGGAGAGATGTCAGGAAAGGCAATATTGTCCTGAATGGAATTTCAASCCTTCCTCTTTTGTTCCTTTGCGCTGTAGGACAAACTTGCATTCTGAACTATATTCACCCCCTCCTCTAGTCAGCTCTTTACCTGCCCATTTTTTTATTATTTTTTATCATTATCCTAKCCTCCTCCTGAGTTTATCTGTTTGTTTGGATCGTCTGTTTCTCAAGTATTTGTTTCCTTCTAGCCCTGGTATCTGGTTATCTATTACTACTTTTCCTCCCTACTCTTTCTGCTGGAGTTAAGTTATTGCATATTCAAAGTTCTCATCTACCTTCGAGTCAAATTTCSCTTATATAATTGCCAGAATAAGTTATATGTTATCTGAAAGGAAGTCAAGCTGTCAGTGCTTTTGGTGTGAAGCTGTCTCTGCATCACTATYTTATGTTAGAAACAAAGCTTTTTCTTTATTTCCTCTTGCTCATCCCCACTCTCCATGCTGCTAAGAGATATTTCTTCATTTCTGCGAGCAGTGGCAGAGGGATTGCTGTGCTGTGCGAAGTTACAATGCAAAGCAGATACTAGTCAACAYGATTAGGATACCGAACAGTTAATATTGCAGCTTCTTCCTGAAAGAATTTTAATTTTTCTGTCTACTCTGATTGGACACTTCTTTTATCACACCCTTGAAATGACTGAGCGAGTGTAATGGTCCTTAAGGCACTGAGAAGTATTTCATGGCTTCCTTCTGTGATGGACAGAACCTCAAATGTAATGTCTTAATTTCAGAATAATGATTGATGATGACACTTTTCTGTACCTGCTGTCTGAGCATCTCCAGGTTTTTTACAGATGTTAAAGAATGAAGCTTCCTAAAARTCTTGACAATACTGTTTTCACTTTACAGTTCCAGAGGGACAGGGAAATGAAGTGACTAGCTGAAGTTCACGTAATCAGAGGTAAAATCAAGATGTCTGTCCTTTTGGAATTATGAGTTCAATTTTATACGCTAAAATTATATTTTTCTTACAGATATAGGCTTCTTTTACCATGGYACAAGTAGAACATACATATGTTAGTATAAAGCAGTATCGTTTAGATAAATTGTTTGTAAGAATCTATCGTCCTCTTAAAAGTTTTGAGAGTAATCATTGCCTTACTCAGAATAGTAGATCACTGTGCATGACCTACATGGGATGATGTAGGATGTATTTTTAGTTGTTTTCAAGTTTGATGTTATAACCCCTTTTGCTACTTACTTTTCTAGACAAAGTCTTTAAAGCAAGATAGAAGTCAGGTTAATTAACATATGTCATCAAGTTCATCATCTCTATTGTAGAACCACATGCTCAGTATCACTTCCACAACAATCCTTCTCTCTTCGGGAGGGGAGGGTAATTTCATGTGTGTGCATTAGTAATGTATACCCTCTCTGAAAGTACCTCGGCTCATAAGCATTCTGGTATTTAGCTGGTAACTGTATCACTTAGAAAGCCAATCTCTGTGTATAGAAGTTGCTAGCTTTTAAAGTAAAATTAGCAAGAGATTTTTCCTTTTGAAGGAGCTCAAAATAGAAACTACTTTATATGCTGGCGTATCTTCTTTATTCATCTTCCCTCATTGTAAATTCAGAATATTTCCCTTTTATATAAGAAGTTGCAGTCTTTTGTTGTTTTTCCATAGCTTCAAAGTACTGACTAGTAGAGTCTTGTTCAAGCATGTTGTTCTTCAAGGGACCACCTTATAAAATAGCATCCTGTTCTTTCCCCTTAGGTCCAGTCTGCCAGGTGAGTTGCACGTAATGTCTAGTGAAGGATTCCTAACATCTGTTCTGTGAAAGGCCATCTTCTCAGTTCTTTATTTAAGCAGTGAAACACAGAAGCCTAGAACCTGATCTRGCTATGTTATGTCTTGCTATTTATCTGGAAATACAGGCTTAAAAGCCGAGCTTTGGATCTCAAACCCAGCAAAGTGGGAYTTTGGCTTTTGCTCTAAAGAGGCTGCTGCACGGGAAGGTTGAATATGTGCTCTGGTGTGGCTAAGGCCAAAGCTAAAGAATACCTGCTGGAGCTTGGCCTTTGTTGCAGCTTGGGACCATCAGGTCTTGTCCTATGAGTATACAAGTTTGATGCCCAAACTAGCAATCTAGTTTTCATAGGTTTCTTCGATAGTCAACAGAGAGTGTCTGATCCATAGGGCAGTTCTGAACAGTTCAGGTGGGATCCTGGCCATGAATCACTATCTAGWAATCTTTCTCTCTATTGATTGTATTAGGAGTTTAGGTAGAGCTGCCTTTACATTGAGGACCTAAGTTTGGTGCCTGAAGTTAGGCAGCATAAAAATTACCCTTCCACTCTGCATTTCAAACATGTGCTGTTTTCCAGATTAATATGTTAAACCCTTAGCAAAATGTGTCTTTCTAATGATGCTGTGTTATTCCATTTCAGTTTGACACTCACTCTTCTGTAATGCTCATGAATAAATCTTTTAGGAAAGTGTTTGATTCCATGGTGCTTTTCTTCCCTTATAAATCTTCCACAACTTTTGTATCTAAAGTATCCCCTAAGCAAAGCAAAGGAAAGTGAATACTATATTAAATCTTATTAGACTAGAGGAGTTAATAAACAAATCAATAGTCACTGAAATCAAATTTGTGATCTGTTGAAGTATTTCCTTTGAATCCTAGCTAAGACATCTTGCAGAAGTAATAATAAAGGAAAAAAATCTAGTGAAATGTTATTTATCTGTTTCTCAGAAAGTAAACACTGCCAGCTTTAGCAATTGCAGCAATTAAACGTGGTTACTAAGGGAAGCAGGTTTTTTAAGAAGTAATATAGCTACTGAAAACTTTGTTCATTATTTCTTTTGGCTTTCTCTGTTAGAAGAATGTATCTGCAACATCCCTCTACATACTCTTGCATGCACACACAGAGTCTGGAGCTTTGTTTTATAAGGTCTTATGCTGATTTAAAATAAATTAGATTAGTTCTTGTGTACTCAAAATATTATTTCTGATAATAGGCATGCTTTAGGTGTGTGTAAAGTGAATCTGTAGGCAAACAGCCAATACTGAATAGGGTTTTGGCATTTTTTTGTTGATGCCAAGTGGAAGATGTAAGCATTTTCCTCCCTCTCTGCTCTCCTTGTTGTACTTAGTCTGCTGGAGCAAATGTGGGACAAGCAAAGAAATTCAAACTGGCAACTCCTGAATCCTAATCCTGTTAATCTGTGTCTCGGGCAAATCACTTAATCTCAATGTACCTTCATTTTTCTATTTATAACCAAGAGTTCCACCTGTTGGATTAAATTAAGTAGTCTTTGGACATACGAGTTTTGGCTGGATAGGTAAAATTGAGACTACTTAGATATTTGTATAGATCAAATTTGATGGGATCAAGCCCTTAATGAACTCTCATTTTTTTGTTAGTGGTAAGCAGTTAATTTTAGGCAGATGCATGTAAACTTCCTTGCAGCTTCTTTCCATTAAAATAATTTACCTCTTCTTTAAATACACAAAAAAGAGCGAGTAAAACAGTATAAGCATTTGAAATTTAAAAACTTTAATATAAAAAACCCTTTAATATCAGCCTTTCTTCTCTTCTTCCCCACTTCCCCAATTCAGACTCAGAAGTTTTTTCCTATGGGAATTTTTCTGCCTTTTAACAGTTCTTTGGATGATATTAAAATCAGTTCTGGARGAAGGAAGGAAAGACTTTATGATAGTTAGAACTGGATTTCAAGAGCTATATCTATTCATGTGAAAACTAACCAAACCTACAGAGAGGAAATATGAAAGTAGCGGCTCTGTTTGTTGTGGTTTGGTTGCAGAAGATTGTCACACGCAATGTACACAATCATCCTGAACTCTTGCAGTCCTAGCATAGTTTCAGCAGAGGGTGAGGTGGACCATTGATTTTAGCCAAATAGTTAAAATTTGTTGCCTTGCCTCGACATTTTTCTTACTCTCTTTGTATTTGAGCATTTGCTAAATGTTTAATAAAAAATCAGGTGTTGGTGAAATCCATCTGATGATACTTATTTTGTGGATAGTTGTATGATTCTATTTCTGATCGGTACAAATTGAACATATTAAAAACATAAAAACTCAGGTTATGGAAGTGACATTGTACAAGCAAATCAATCTTAATTGCCTTTTCTTTTTTGAGCATTTTTTTATGTAACGTGGATATAGGCAGAAAAGAATTTTACTTTTTACTTACTTATGACTACTCTGCAGGGCACAGACCTCAGTATTCAATCACTTCTGAGGAATGGCTCTAAGGTATTTTGAGAAGAAGCTTAGGTAAGCGTTAAGTTAATCTAATATATTAAGCAGCCCCAAAACACTGGATATTTGCTTGCTACTAAGTTAACTCTTTTTAGAAAATTATTTATTTGACTTGCAAGGGCATTTGCAGGCAACATAGCAAAAGGAATTTACATAACTCCTGAAGTAACACAACAATGATCAGTTTGAAACCCGAGTGTAGCAGTAATTGACTGTAGAGGAGCCTGAATCATCAGGGAGTTAACTGTGTCATCAAACATATTCCTTACAACCTAGTCTGTGTGGAACATCATTATTCAAGCTATAGCCAGAAGTTATTCTAAAATCTTGTTTTCAAACTGTAGTAGCTTTTTGAGGAAATAGTAGCAAAAATAAATAAATCCAGGAAGAAATAGCTTGTATCTCTGCAGAAGAGATGATTTAAAGAAAATATCAAGAGAGTTTTCTTCAAAATACTGAGTTTTTAAGTTACTGAGGTATCCAGGAGTGACTTTTCTACTCTTCAGGAACCTTGTTCAGATAACTGTGAACTTGAAATGGTTTCAAGGTAAATGCAGCTACGACAGATATTATTATCCTTGAGTCTTAAAGAAAAGTTAGCATTCTAGTTGCCTTCTGTGATGATTTTGAGGAGAAACAAAACCAAATAAGCAAAAGCAACAACACTGAGAAATAATTGTAAGTGAAAACATCTCACAGAAAATACCTTAGATTTAGCCTCTGAGACTGGCTCCCATCTGCTGTAATTGCAAGTGCAACACAGAACTTCTTGGGACTTGAACGCAACTGGAGCGGCATGTCAGCTGCTGATGTTTCTGCACAAGTATTTATTTTCCCTTTGCTAACTGAGGGATTGTCCAGATATACTCAGTACAGTGTGCTTCTATCATTTCACTACTTCTGTAGTGAATTTTTTTAAAGCTTATTTTTAACTCGGATCACTTCTATAGTTAGATTTATAACACAGCTACTCAAACAATTGGTTTGGCAAAGTGAAAGAGCAGTGAACTGTGACAGACAAGGTGGAGGTGAGAAATTGTCAAGTTTGCTACCAAAAAAATAGATCCTGGTATTCCACCTTCAGTGTACAGATTGAAACCTACCTGATGAAATATGCACACTTTTGTTCTACTGAATGCTGTGTGTGTTTCAGCTCATTCTTGTTAGAACTATAGACATGATTATTTGCAATTCTTGGCTACATTTTTTTTAAACGAAAAGATCCATTTGTATGACATTTTATACCTGTCTCTAGTCGTGATGTCTGTGTACCTTAATATAAAAGCAGGCGGCAAAATACAGATGTGATTCTAATGGATAACTTTAAAAAGCTTTATTCAATTATTTTAAGCAACATACTCTACCTCTCCTTGCCATCATAGTTATAAATTAAAACTAGTTCTGCTTTACAGCTACCCTCCACCTACCAGTCTAGGTTAAGTAGCTTTTGATGGATGTCTAAAATATAATTAGCTTGTTTATTATAATGATGAATGTAGCAGAAAGTGAGGAAGCTTGGCCATAAGTGGCAATAAATGTTATTGACTAATTTGTAACTAATTTGTATTAAAATTAATAAATTAGGGGAGGGGAAAAACTCTTGTGTGGTGCTTCACTAGCTAAGCTGGATTTTGGGTGGGCTATCATTATGAACAAGGTTKTTTTTTTTTTTCTTTTTTCCTCCTAAAACACCAGAAGATGAACAGTGCATACACATGCTTCTCTGAMATCTTGACAGTGGATCAGACTCAAATGGATGAATGGGATGAGTTGGAAATCAATKGGGTGACTTTTCGCAGAATTCAGTTTGGGCTTTAACTGAGCTACCTCAGATTCCACTAGAGTTAATGTCTTTGAAACTTGTTGCAGAGTTTGTTCTCCCATTTCTGCATGTGTAACTATATTATTTTTTTCCAGTCATGCTAGCATACAGGTGAGATCCGGAAAGGRTACTGTGTTCTGCAGTTTTAGCCTGGTCTGGATATTACTTCTACAAGAAATCCTTTGGTTCTCTTCTTTTGCAGTTTTAGCATGTGACTTCCATGTTTGAGTGCCAAAAGAAGTCTAGGGATCGCTAAAACATCATGATAGTTCAATTGCTTTTTAACTCAATTGTGTATGCACTTTATTGCAAGCTTTGGATGCACTGAACAGATCTATTCTGATAAAACTATGGCATGCAATCCCCTTGCTTCCAAGTAGTGTCAAGTGATTTGGAAAGGGCCAAAAGCACCATTATGGATTGATAGGAGCTTGGAAGACAACAAAAGGGAGGCAAATGACTTCACTGTTTTTGAAGGAGTTTCAAAATTYTGGAGGATTTTAAGTTTTTGCTTGYTGAAAAGCRAAGTCCCAATCCCAGRATGTTTTTYCTGAGTCACAGGTGAGTTTGAAGAAGCTGCCTGGTAACTACATTATCTGTGTAGGCTTTGTCTAGCATGGAGATGAAGRTGTTGTAGTAGAGATGTTTTCCTTGTTTTAGGGGATGGGAGGAAGCATGGTRTATTGCATCATTTCTTAATGCAGCCATCTTCAATTATAAGTACGTAAGTWGGTTAGAGCACAGAGGAGCACCTGTTCCCTGGCGTTTTCTGGCAGTTGAGTATCTAAGTGTGTACCTTTTGTTGATGGAACAGCTTAGTATTATCTGTGTGTGAGTTCAAACATCTGAATAACTGGCAGCTGGGTCTTCTCCCTGTAAAATTGCAGGCATTCTTCTCATATCATACTATCCTCCCTTGCATTCCCTCTCGTTGGCTTCAGTCCCTCCCTTCAATCTTCTGTTTCAAGGGCAGAGTCTGCCAAGGGTGCATTGGCAAGAAAAGCAAATTCTCCCTCTGAAGAGCTGGTGTCACTCATTAGCATGTGAGAAGAGTGGTTGTAAATAAACAACAAATTATGTTGAGTTCTGTGTAGTATTAATTCTAGTAATGTATACAAGGACATGCAGCTGGCTGGATAAGGTAGAGATACAATTATTGTTTAGAAAGAACTGATCCCTGCACCCCGTGAAATGCTTGCCACTTTATCCCAGAAGCCTTATTGTAACTAGAACAACTGATACTATCTTTATCTTAGCATTACCTCTAGCGTCCTTGGTTTTTTCAGTGATCTTAACAGGTGAAAGAGAACCGAGAAAGTGTGTGTGTGTCCTGTAGAGTTGCCTAACGTTCAGTTAAGCGCTGTCGCCCGTAATGCATTTTATGATCCCACATTGTATCTTTAATATAAACAGAGGGAATGTACAGGACTGTATGTTCCACCACGCAGCGTGAATGGGTTGCCCAGGGCGAGATGGAATACTGCAAATTGAAAGCTGTTCTTTTAGAGATCGTATTTTCATTACCTTGAAAGCAATGTTTTAAAATGGCTTTAAGACAAGAGTACCGTGCTTCACATGGCTACGAAACATTCATGGCTGGTTTATCCTACTTTGCAGTGGAAAAAGCTTCAGCTCAGTATTTAAGAGAAGGATATCCTAGTGATACAGTTTCTTGTGGTAAGGGCTAGGCAGGAAAAAGAGACCTATTCTGGTCATATGCCTAAGACAAATCGGAAACTGAAGCTGTTGTCTTCTCTGAATTGAATGCATCTGAGACTTTACTAATGCCTTAATTAAAGCTGCACTACCATGTCAGCATAACCTGATCTAATTGCTGGCTAGTGAGATACTGCCTTCTCGCATCCTTCTTATGGCGGCTCCAGCACTTGTCTGATCTCGTGCTGATCTGTCTCGGCATGCTAAACTGGCAGAAAACTATTCGGTACTTCTGCCGCTTGAGTTAGTTTTTTGCCAGCACAGCGCATTGAAATGGGCCGGTGCGAGGTCACACGAGAGGTGGGATGCAGGGGGTGGTACTCTGCAACCGTGGCCGAACTCAAACCGCCTAGCAGCTTATGAGTGCAAAAATCCCAGTGTTGACAAACCTGGCCCTGAAATACAGGTCATATTGCTTTGTATTGATACTTGGCCCAGTCTCATTAGGTAATATAATGAGTATCCTAATATTTTGTTTTAAAACCTCCTTTAGAGAGTAATACACTTGTCAAGTTTATAGCCAGAAAGTACCATTAGGCCATGTAGTCTGACCTGTATAGCACATCATTAAACTTCACTTAGTAACACCAGTATTGAGCCAAAACACTTTTGTCCGACTGAAAAATAATTTGCATATCTTCCAGAAGGGCATTCAGGTTTGATTAAGTCATGTGAGCCTGAAGGGGCCGAAGGGCCCCTGGGAAAAATAGCAGGAGGAAGCAGTCGGCCGTCGGTGCTGCCAGAGCAATTAGGCTGGCCTGCAGCCCGGTCCCCATGAAGTACGGAGTTTTTTTGGGGAGGAGGGCTGCTAGAACTGGCCTGCTCTCGGACACCTTCCTGGTGTGCTCGCACGGGCCTTAGCACACCGCTCAGCAGGAAGCCTGGCCAACGTGTTGTAGTTCTGCAGGCGTGCACTTGGGTGGCCGTGTGCGCGCTCCACGCTGCTGCTGCGGAGAAAACGGTTGCTTGTAAAGACTGCTTGTGATGATAGAAGGCCCAGGTGAGAAAGAAGCTGTCCTGACAGAGGAGGAAGGTTGTTTATTTGATAACTTTTGTTTTGTCGGAGGTCAGAATTCACTAAGACTTGATTTATGAACTGAAAAGTATCATTAGGGGCTAGTAAAATCAGAATCCTGAACATGCTACTACAATCTCAACTGGTGGCAGTCTTTAACAATGTGATTATCTTCACCTTARAAAAATATTTTTTAAAAAATTTATGAAAATTATGTTCTTTTAAGTATTTGAATCATATGTTGAAGTCAATTTCTTAGCCTTCTTTTYGATAAGCCAAGTAAATTATCACATTGAGCCTTTCTCTGTGAGGCTTGTTTTGTAAGCACGTGATCATTCTTGTAGCGCTTCTGACTCCTGTTCAATTCTCAGCATCATTCCTGAGTTGTGGSTATTTCAGATTGATCAAATGCTGGTGTCTCAGCCTCTCTGCTTGACACTGCTGTCTTCACTCTGAGGACCATATTATTCTCCTGATTACATTATTCTGAGCATTTGTGGTCACCTTCCTCTTGTCTTCATAGAAACTGTTCACCCAGGTGGAGCCCTCTGCATCCTTTGTTTCTAGATAGTGTTTCATATATGAGGATACTCTCAGCTAGGTGTGAGACAACTACGTCAATGAGGTTTTTCTGTGTTGCTACTCATTCCTTTTAAATTTTTATTGTTTCCTTAGTTTCTATACGGCTCACAAATGTTACTAATTCTYATTCTTTTCTAGGCCATTAATTGAAAAATTGCTTCAGAATTCATAACTAAGGGGTTATTCTTTGGGATCACAGGAGAAATACACCTTCTAAGTAGTGATTCCTCATCCTCATTTTGAGATGTAACAGTTACCCTCTTAACACGTTTGGTGGTTGTCTTGAATAATTCAAATTTTTTAATCACAGCACTGTTCAGTATGAAGTGTAGTATCTCCCAAAGCCTAACTGTTATTTGGTGCTTTTTTACATCTAGACTTGTGTTCCTATTTGAAAAGATTACTTAATTCACCAAGAAATTTTTTTCATGGTTGATAGCTATTAGTAATTAACAGATGAAGTCCAGTATTTCCTGTTGGAATACAGGAATTTTTTTGTTTGGGAGTACCAAACAAAAAAAAAAAAATTTTTGTTTGGGAAAATTTTTGTTTGGGAGTACCATCAAGCTGGCCATGGTACAGATGCCTAAGGTATCTCAACCGGTGGCAGCACTTTAGGCCTGATGTCGACCCCATCCTCRGACTTATTGGTGTACTGCGTGCTCTTGTTAGGTAGCCACTTCAGTCAGAGTCAGCCCCTGTTCTTATAATTTTTTAAGTGCTAATGCGACTTCAGCTTTTTTCTAGTCCTATAAAATTTCCSAGGTGTTTCAGACTCTGAAAATCAATTCTCAGCCATGCTGAGAGCTTGTCAGCCAACCCTCTTCAAAATTCTGACAGAAATTATGAACATCTGCTTTTAATTTTTTAATATGTTAAGTACCACTCCACTACTGACATCTTCCCAAATTATCACTGAAATGGAAAATGTTTTGGATTATGCAGAAAAAGAAGGATGAARCGTATTATATGAAATACAGCACACGCTTTTTCTGAACACTACTTTATTTTTCCACCCATGGAGCAAAATGTCAAGAGGACTATCATTACTACAGTTTTCTCCTGATATGCATATCATTATCTTTGGCTTTTTGTCCCCTGATGTTTTTACTTGTTTCATTTTGTTTCTCTTTCCAGTTTTCTGCAAATTCCTGGCTTCTCGCTATTATTCACTGCTGTCAGCAGACTTTTTTTTTTTACATCATATTATTTATTTTTATACTGCTTAGGAGTCTGTATGTCCTGGTTTTGGCTAGGACAGAGTTAATTTTCTTCCTAGTAGCTGGTATAGTGCTGTCTTTTGGGTTTAGCATGAGAATAATGTGATAACACACTGATGTTTTTGTTGTTGCTAAGCACTGTTTATACTAAGTCAAGGACTTTTCAGCTTCCMATGCTCTGCCAGCACCGGAGGAGGTGCACAAGAAGCTGGGAGGGAGTATAGCCAGGACGTCTGACCCAAACTGGCCAAAGGGACATTCCATACCATATGACGTCCTGCCCAGTGTATAACCTGGGAGGAATTGGCCGGGGGGCAGCGATCGCTGCTCGGGGACTGGCTGGGC
>JASVER010000065.1:3554746-3637051 GCA_030449065.1 Oceanodroma leucorhoa
TTCTTATCTCAACCCACAAGTTTTCTTACTTTTGCTCTTCCGATTCTCTCCCCCGTCCCACCACGGAGGGCAGGGTGAGCAAGCGGCTGTGCGGTGCTTAGTTGCTGACTGAGGTTAAACCACAACACTATGAAAGATAGCTGTGCTAATACTAGATGAGTTTTACTTGAATCTCCCAGTTGAAATATATCAGAAGGGTAGTTAAAATATTGTCAGTGTTTGGCAGAGAACTTAATCTCTCCTATTATCTGAATTTCATCTTGGGTAGGCTGTGCGCCTTTTGGAAAGGAAAATATGTGACATTCCATCCAAGTAAAGTATGATACAAAAATCTGTCAATARAGATGTTTGGCACCAATGTGACAATGAAATTTGTATGAAGTATGCAAGAATGGTGGATGTTACGAAGAAACTAGGAAAAATGCTATAATAGTATAATGCTTAAGAATAGTATTTGCATAATGGAGGAAACTGATATAACTTATACAGACTTGAGGTAGATAAAGTTTTCTGCGTGTTCCTAATTTTAGCATTTTCTGACATTTACAATGCTTAGCCATGCTGTATTACTGTCATGTTTTTAAATGGCTTTTCCTTGGATTTTTCTGAGATAAACAAGATCTTACACTACTGAAATAATTGATTAATACTAACTGCCTTCCTATTCCATGTACTGAACATATTCCATAGCAGGTAGTTCTTTGTTCATTTTATAAGCTATGCATGAAATTAGGTAACAGCTTGGACAAAGCTTTGTTATATTCTTTGCATGACTTCCAAAAMCATCTGAAGGTTTAAACAGGGAAAATTTCAGTTTGAAACAGGAAATTTTAACAGAAGATGAAAATCTCAGTGCTGCAAAGTCTCTGAAAGGGTTATTATCTATAAATGTCTTGATCCCTGCCCATCCTTATTTTATTCTATTGAGYGGAAAAATAGATTTTTAAACTGTGAGGATCCAAAAGCAGGTCTTTCAGTTTACTCAAGTTAGAGTGGTTTGTTGTAATGCTGTTGTTTGCTGTTCATAAAGTTGAATAGTAAATCTTCTAAATAGCAATAGAAACTGACAGCAAAGGCAAAATATGCCTTATGTTGGCATAAGTGTGGGTGGATTTTCAGAATTTTGAACTCTTCAGCTATTAATAACCTGCTCTCTGCAGAGAAGTCTAATCTGGTAATTTTAAAATTAATTATTACACTTTCAACCACCTGATAATCATGAGTAACTCTCTCTCAAAAAAAAAAAAAGGGAAAGAAAAACAAAACTTCAAAAGGGTAGGTACTCCCATTACTAGGAAAGAAAATTGACTTGGTTGGAAAACCTTAAGGCAGACATGGCACTTTTGAAGGAGATGCACCTTTCCAAGTCAAATACAAACGCAGAAGAGAGACAGGGTGGAACTAGCTGCATCTAATGACTTTTTTGCCCAGAGCAAGGGATGTTCCTATCTTRTTGAATAAAACCGTTTAAAATGCAGCCTCTGAATGCTACAAAACAGAGGCTTATACACCACTGGTGAGTACCAAAGTGACTGGTTAAAGATTCATTTGTCCTTAATTAAGATGACCCTGAATTTCTTCAGATGGTGGCTACTGGAGGATATAATTGGAGGCACCTGGCACTTGTTCACTAACTTTAGTTCAAAATTTTACTCTTGTAAGAGATTCTTCAGTAGATAAATTCAGAATGATTTATCCCTCTAATTCTCTAGCTTTAATAACCATAAGCTATTTCCTTAATGATTTAGAATTGCATGATGCAGGAGATAGTTCAACTTACTCTCCAAGAGATTAATTTCCTGCTTTTTCACTAGTGTTGACTTTTTTTAAAAAAAAAAACAAAAAACAAAAAACAAACAAACAAACAAACAAACCAGGAATATTATGGATTTTACTCGCCTTTTCTAATCAGAGGTACTATCATTTGTAAAATATTGCCTGTTACTCTGTCCTGTTTGTTGTTGAGGTAGGGATATTTTGTGGATTGCATTCTGAGGAAGGTGATGCATTGCTTTCAGACACTGGAGAAAKAAGAAGAGTTTTACTGGGAGTCCTGTGGCCAGCTGTTCTACAAGGTGGCTTGCAAGGAAACTGCTTCTTCCCAAGGAAGACAACTGAGCCTGTGGCTAGATAAGCACTTTTAAGTTGGCACTGGTGARAGAAGTAGTCGTCCTTGGCCCCCTCTCTGCTCCTAATTTTCTTCCCTTTCTTTGTGGGGGTGCAGTTGGCTGTGTAGTGAAGACAGCACAGAGCTGATCCAAACAAAAAATAACCTGGAAAAAAGAAGTTACTTTTCAGTTTAATCAGTTTCTTGTGCTGTTCACAATGGGGCTGTACAGGCAGCTGTGCTGGCATAACGGAGAAGATGGGAATGAAAGGTAGGGAGGAGAGTAGGACTGCCCTTTTCAGTAGATGACCCAGTATAAAATCTGTGTTTGTATTACAGCTTTGCTTGGTGGTGATATAAAGGGCCTAGCAGGCCAAACTTGCTCTTAGCACCATAACACTTCTCTTCCTCAGAAAACAATTTATATATAACTTCAGATCTCTTGTTTACAATTGTAGCATAAGCTATCAACAGCTTGCTAAATTTGTCTTGTCTGGCTTTAACTGCATGTTGAAGAGTGGRAGCCAAAGTAGAAAGATAACTAGTATATTGGCTCAAATAACATTTTACTGAAAATACCCTGGTTGCACGTATCTTGAGCCTCCTCCTGAACTTTCAATACAAAAAGTATTCTGGATGCTTAACCCACAGATATTAGTTCCTCTGTGGTATAGGTTCTACTCTATTCTCAGTTTATGGTTCTTCTGCTTATCCCAAAGTTGTCAGAATATTTTTTCCACTTTTTCCAAATGCCCACTTACTTATGTTACAGCCAACGAAGTAACTTTTTTCTTTTTCCTAACTTTCTGATGTACRTTATAATTTGCTATACATACAGAGAAGAATGTCTGAAACTATGCATGTTTTACCCAAACCATAGATGTAGTAAAGCTGCTTTGACAAGCAACTTTAATATCTCTCTGCTCTTCTCAAGCTGTGAAAAAGGCTGTAGGGGAACCAAGAACATTTGCCAAAACTGTTTAGCCAAATGCCTAAACATATCCTCCAACCACACTCGTAGCGCTCGGGCACAGCAGACTCGGTCTGAGTCAGACTGACAGTGCTTCTAAAATAATTCCGTTTCAGATGTTAAAATTTGTGGATGGGTAATGAAAGCACCTCTGCTGACTGCAAGTACATTAGAATAACAGAGCAAAGCACACCACTGCAGACAGTCAGGAGACTAACATTAATCAAGGTGTTCACCTGTATTTGGTATTGAAGCTTTCCAAAACAAACAAAACCACTGAAAACATTAATCAAGCTACTGCCTGTGGTTCCTTCGTCTTGACAGTACCAGCTCAATTGAGAGCTGGTTAGCCTGAGGATTCTTGCTCTTTACTAAGTAATGCTATCTCTTGCACTCATCTTCTGAGCATATCCACTTGTATTAAAGTGCCTTCGTGTGGCAATACTTGAAAGCCTTCTTCAGAATTCATTGTGCCCTATGTTTTGACTGAGCAATTTATATTAAAACCATTTCTGCTTCCCTTGCCCGTTCTCTCCCTTCCCTCTTCTCCCCCCTCCTTTTTCCTGAGTAACTGTAGGGTGAGAAAARAAGCAGTTTTGCATTTCAGTACACTTAATGTAGCCAAGAGGTTTGTTYGTTGCTGCTTTGTACTTTCAGGCAAACGAGAAAATTTAGATTAATAGGTTGTTTATTCTTTTGCGTGTTCCTCAAATCAAAGGCACTGGATTGCATTATTAAAGAAGTTTTGTGTGGCAGGCTTGGAACTGTCCTCACTGAGCTGTACATGAAGAAAAACGATTGCTTTTCATCCCCCACTCATTATGCAGACTGGCACAGGAACGCTGTTAAATGCGGTATCATGTACTTAAAGACCTTCCTTCTGTACAGCTGATGTTAGGCTCCAATTTCACAGGATGATCTGTCTTGGAACAGACAAGGAAAACCCTAGAAATAGAAACACATATGTCCTTATATTTTAAAAATCTAAATATTCACCAGTTTAATAAAGAGAGGTTTTGTTTAGAACACTAGTGACTGTCTGCTTTGCAGTGCTCTCAGATCTCTTCGTTGGGGATTCTGTTCGTTTGTTTCTCATCCGTTCAGTTAGCGGTAATGCACAATTAGGCTTTCAGTGATAATCTACCCTGCCAAATTAATGAGGAGAATATTCAACATTATTTTGAGACCGGACCCATAACGGAAGGATCTAGCTAGTGTTGGGTAGCTGACTAAATGCATGACTTTGTCCCATGGATGTTCTGTACTGAATGGGCAATAGTGTATCTCTGGGCCTCTGATTACATTAGGTACTCTAATTCCCTTGGCATTCCGTGACAGAAGAGTCTCTCTTGACCCAAGGCCTTCTGCTTTGAAAGTGAAAAGTCTGGGGGACATATTTTTAAGAGGAAAGGACAAGATTGCGCCTGTCTTATGTAAATAAGAGGAAAGAAGTTGCTTTGCCTTCTAGGTTCTACTTCAGCTCTAGCTAACGTTCAGAGCAAGAAAGGCAATATCGCACATTCAGCGCTGCAGTTCATCATCTTAAGAAATGGGAAGACCTCTGTTGTGTGCCACACACCAGCATCGCCAGATGCACAGTGGGAAGTAAGCAGTGTCACAGTTRCCAGACTGGCCGAACTGTGGAACTTTCCCTGTGTAACAGTAGGTATTATTCTTCAGTCTCAGACCTGATGGGGGATGGAATAATTATGATTTTTCTCATTGCATGCTGGGTTCCTGATTCTGCCGTCCCGTTGCCCGAATTAGAACCCTTTTGTTGGTCCGACTGAAACTTAGTTCCTGCACTTCCATTCTCTCTGAGGTACCAGTGCTAGGTTCTCCAAGTCTCCCTAGAGAAAACTGTATAAAGAAAACCATGGATGTAGGCTTGTTTGTAAGGTATACTGTCATCTTCCACCTGAGGATCATGCAGAGTTCCTCCAGCCACTTCCATATTTTACTTCTCTGTGTCAGTTTGCCTCTGTATCACAGATCACTGGGTTTTCCCTGACAAGTAACCATCCTCTTTCTCCAAGGGATCTTAACCCCCTTTGRGGAAATGAGAGTGCTGGTGCTTTGGTTTTTAGGTTTTTTTTTTTCATTTGTTTGTTTTCAATCTCTGCATAGGAAAGTGGTGACATYTTTTCTACCTGAAACATGCAAATGTACTTGTGTCTTGTAACTGCTGTCCCAGATTTTCGGGGATAGTCTCATCTTTGTTTGGTCTTTTYATAACTATTCCATTCTCTAGATTGTTCATTCTTGCTATGTTTTCTATTCCCATTAATGCTTGCAGGCCACGATAGCCAAGTTCATAAAAGGATTACAGACCTCTATGTACAATGTTACGTATCAACTTTTAACCTGTTATAAAGTGCCTCAAACGTGAATAATTAGACCACTGTATTCTTCTCCTATATTCCCAAGCAGGGGAGGAACTGTGACTAAATCCCAGACTTCTATGCGCAGCTAGTGCTGTTTGATGTGTGACAAATCTGTGACTCAGCTGAACGTTGTCACTTTTTTGAGAAGATCATAAATATTTTTTATCTTTCTGCGTAATAATTCTAGATACTATGTCACCTGCTTTAACTTTACCCCTTCATTCAATGATTTTTTCCCTTATAGCTTTTGGACATTTTTGAGTCAGATATGGCCATTTGCTGATACATCATTATCATTAAATACTGACCTTGTTTATGTTGCTGACCAGCAGTATTCACACAAAAATTAAAATACTGGAAGGATGAATAATAAGTTATACTTGTTTTACAGAGCATAAGTTTTATCTAGTCAAAACTCTTYTATCCCTATTCCTATTTAGCGTCTGAAGGCACATTATTGCAGCCACAAACTGCACTCCTGCATCTCCACATATTCCCGCTATACCAGAGATTTCTAGTAGTTGTATAGTTTTCTTTTTTTTTCCTAATAGATATAATAGAAAGTATTTTCATTGCTTCCTTTTAACATCCAGAATAGTTAACATTTTACTCAGACATTGAAATTAGAATCTAATCTGTCTAGCACTGAAAAGCTTTCAAATCTACACKGTATTCATGGAAGGACTTTAAAGTGATACAGACAGCAGTTCAAAAAGAAATCAGAAGAGAAGCTCATTAAATTCCCAAATAATTCACTGATTTGTTATTTCAGACCTTAACTGCAAAGCAAGTAATGATGATCTTCCTTGTGCTGTGGCAGCGGGTGCAGAACTGCGTGTCCTTCATTCAGCAAAAGTCTGTTCTGGTCACAGCTGTGTATACAAAGCTGCAAGTGAAAATGAGATGTACACATAAAGGCTCTCAGTCTATTTCCCTTTGCAGCGCTCATCTGTTTGTTCTTTACCAAACCCCAGAAAACATCCTCCTAAAAGGAAAGAGCAAAAGTAAATAGTGAGAAGATTTGTTTTTTCCCTTGATAAACACATCATGTAAAGTGACTTTCCAAACATATCCCATTTAGTGGAGATAATTTAGAAACCTTGAACTTCAGCATTGTTTGTTGCCCACCAGCATGGATCCTCAAGGCCCCTATTCTTCCTGTCAGWGTTTCCGATTCCAGGAGCTGGTAAGTAAAGTCTTGTTTTGGCAAGTTGACCCAGGTTCTCAAGTCCAGAGAGTCACTTCTGTATTTCTCTAATAACTGMGGAGCTGTTTCTTGTAATTTGTATTTGTCTGCTGAACATCTCGGAGCTTTTTTGGAGGTGGGATATTTTCTGCTTTCCTTTAGGATCCCCTGTATGTTAATAATTTTATTTAATCTTGAATCTCTTAAGAGCTYGCACTGCTAGTTTCAGAGCCCTTAGTACTGCGTGTAGGTGGGGACTTGGAACAGCAAAGCCTGAAACAGATCCAGGCAGGAGATAACTCATGGGAAAGACAACTGGAAGGATGGATGTTACCTTTAAATGTGGCGTGAAAGTGAGAGGAATATGAATTAATACATTTATATAGCATCCCTTTTTTTACCATCCACTTCACATAGAGTACTACTAAAATGTACAGCTATATCTGATGTAGTGAGCTTAGATACAGTTCTTTTGCCAGAAACACCAGGAAGCAATTTTTTTCCCAACAGGGCAGTATTAAGAAACATTTATAATTGCATGGAGCAAATAGGACCTCAGCTTTTAAGCTCTGCTTTGAAAGATCCAGCACATTTCCTTTGAGTCAAGAACATATGCTGAAATACATTACATTTAAGTACTTCTTAAAGCTATATTGCTATATGATTTGCACCATCTGATTTTCAGACTTGCTCCGTAAGTCTCAACGTCGAATGGGAAAAGAAGGGCAAATGTTGGAGCAAATAAAAGGAACATGTGTTTTGTAAGTCTTCAATGGCTGGAGATGCTTAAAGAGCAGCTTTCATCTTGACTCCCACTCTGAGGATTTATCATACTTGCATTTCCATGATGGTTTTTTTGCTGAACAGTCAGGATATTGTTGCATAGGAGACRAAAAAATGTAAGCGAAACCACAAAGAGTACAGTTATGTTAGAACAATGTAGCTGAGGCCCCAGCTGCTAGTAGAGGTTAATAGAGTGTTACTCACTATGGATGGCCCGTCTCACTGTTGTCATTAAATGGGTTAGTCAGCAGTAACTGTATTTGGGGTTTTAGGACTCCTGCCATCTTTTATTCCAAGTAAGGACAGTCCTACGTCTTTTAGAGGTTGTGTTTTGTTTCTTCTTTGYGTTGTCTTCTCCGTAGCCTACCTCACAGCAGGCATCCATCCAGGAGTTTCTACAGAATACTGATCATGCTTCCTTTAGGAGAAATCACCTGCATGTCATATCTGGCCAAAATCATTTGCTCACCATGCTAAGCTATCATCCCACCACTAATCAGTTAAGTGATGTTCCTTTTTATTGCTCCTGCCATAAAGATCCTTACAAAGATCCTGAAGAGCCTGACCTCATTATGAGGCTCAAAAAGATTAAACAACTGAACTCTATCTATTTTCAGTTTCTACAAGCCAGGATTACAGTATGGATTCATCTCTACATTTGTCCTCCAGTAGATGGCCCTTTTTTTCCCTCTAGAAAGCCCTGTGCAGCAACAAGAAAGTGTCCTTTTTCTTTCCGCAACAAGAGTTGCTCTTTTGTCTAGTTTCTTACACTGCCCTGATTACCATAATATATGCATACCATCAGTGTTAGGGCATAATGCTGGAGGATCTAGGGCATTTGCCTGAACTTTCCTCCAGCAAAATATTCTTAATTTGTGGTTCGTGGTAGATGGTCCATGGAAGCGTATTTAGCTGTAAAATGGGTGGCATTTAAGTTAAACTTTGACAGAGATGCATGATGTCCATGAGAAGCTTTCAGGATTAATGGACATCTGCAGAGTTTAGAACTTGCTGGGCTGAAGCTTAAAGAACGTGAAAAAAAAAAAAAAAGGCTTTGTTTCATTTTTTAGAAATGAATATCTCTGTTAAATTCTTATTAAACATGTATTTCTCCATGTGAAATACAGAGAAAACTAACTTCCTTCTCTCTCTTCTTCTCAATCTTTTTAAAAATTATTATTATTTTTTAGGACACACAGCTCACTAGAGTATTGTAAGAGTTAAAATCAAGAGACATTACAGAACCTTAGCCAAAAGCATACCCTTAAAAGGGGTAGTTGGATGCCTTGTTGTTTCAGGTTTCTCTTAGTGCATTCATTCTGTTCTGCATTCAGACCAGTTCTGTAGTGGTGGTCATTTATAATCATTAATCTAGCTCATTGATATTGTAATGCGCTCCAAACATTCTCTGTGGGGCTTACATGCTCCACTGCATTTCCTTCTAAATAACTAATGATGACTTCTTCAGTCTTGTCATTAACCAGATTACCTTCCTCCAGCCAGTTCYCTTATTGATTTGTTTGGTTTGAGGTTCGTTTTCTTCTGAAGTTTTTACACTCATAAAAGAGACTCAGTATCGGTRTGTTTGAGAGCGTTTTACATGACTGAACAACACTGCCCAAGCATAGGTCCAGATACTGCAATACTTATTTTTATGAATAGAGGCTTTAACTGTTGACTCAGAGGCTCCTAAAAACAATGTCCTTTCCTTTCAGACTGTTTTCCTCAGCATTATAATTTGTGAAAGAAAATTGGAGAAAACTAGCCAACAGTCTGGGTGCTTGAGATTGTACTGCATAGCCTGTATATAAACCTATATATAAATATACTGTGCAGTAAAGTCAAAGAATGGCCAGGACTACAAATGGCTTTCAGTTCTTGGAAGATTCATGTTTAAGTCAGGTAGTCAAATTGTTCCAGGTGAACACAAGTGCACAGAGAAAGATGTGCTGGACCATTCAGTGCTTTGTTGATCACAACCAGCTGCTTGAGTTTCAACCACAGTGAGTTGACTGCTTTGCATAATTGCATACTGGTGTCACTCTTGGTGGCATGTGGGATTCTCCATTCTTCACAAGCCTGAACTTGTCTCTTTCATGGTTGGGCTCATGATGGACACGTTTCAGAGAAGAAATATCAGAGTGCCTGCTGTGATGCCAGCTGTTGGTGAAGGTGTTAACTGTTCAAAACTTTGCAGTGGATTATTTAGAGTCGATGCGGAGCAGGGACGGGGGGAGATACGCAAGGCTATCCTTGATCGTGATCTAAATTATGCTGAAATGCTTTGTCTCTCTCGCATGGGGTGTTTTTAGCAAYTTCACTGTTCCTTGAAAGCCTCTTCCAAACCAGTCGTTAAAAGAGAAAGGTCCAAAACATTTTCGTTCCATTCATTGTTCTGAGAAAATTGTTGACCRTTGCACTTCATGCTTTTACATGCCACGTTGAAGTCTGAAACACTTGGGAGATTCAAGGTATTTGAAAATACCTGATTCTACTGGAACTGGTKCACCGGAACCTTTCATTGGTGTTTCCTGGAAAGGTCAGGCTAGAARGAAACTGGAAGTCAAGGAGATCTTTGATCTGAGATTGTTACAGCAATCTGCAGCATTTCCATAGTTCATTGTATGTCCTCCTTAACCTCTACCTCCTTTTCTTTTTAGGCCAATGTCATAGCTTGCTTCTGCTCCCTGACCCTGTGAGCATGACACAGATGAGCTGTCTGCCAGCTAACTGTATTTCCTGGGGCTCCTAAAGCAGAAGGGAAATACCAAACAGTAACTGAAGACTGTGTGCCTCCCCCTGGCCATAGTCCCATTATTGTCACTAGACCTAGTACATATCTGAGGGAGGAGGGGTTGTGTGTAAGGTCCTGTATTGCATGAGATGCAGCTGCATACCACCTGCCCATTTACTCTGCCCATCTCGTGATGGATGTGTAGCTATGAATTCTTTAGTTGTTTTGAAGATCTTAAGCTTAATGACAACTTGTTTTCTTGAATAGAGGCTGATCCACATCTTGTCTAAAGATTAGTGCTGCTGTTTGAGAGCTTGGGGAACTGTTGATGGTCCCCTCCAGTGAAGTGTTGCCGGCATTCCTGTACTTCACTATTAAGATTGCTGTGGGTCCCGTTTCAAGTGGTTGAGCAGTCTGCCCCCCAGATGGCCAGAACTCCAACAGGAATGTTTGCTCTTTATTGTTTACACAACCAATTAGCTCTAGCATTGGATTGATTATTTTCTCAATGAGTGACTGAAAACTCCTCAAAGTGTGGAAAAATCAACTGTTGGACAAGATAGAAGCAGTCTAAATCTATTAGTTCACCTATTGCTGGGAAGATCTGCTAGTTACATCTTTAGTGACATTACAGTGAAAGGAAAAAATAGTTTTGTAGTCGACACATACAAAGAACGTCAAATGTCACAGCATTTCAGTTATAAATTACTCTCACTCTGAAATTGTACCTTATTTCTAGTTTTCTAGTTTATCTGTCTTAAGAGCCAGTCTCGTGTCGTGTTGGTTTGGTTTYGCTATGCCTGTATTTGGTAGATTAAAGTGCTTCTTATTACTGATGTCGTTTCCCTTGTAGCTACCTACGGACCGAGGATTACCAGGGGTGATCTCTGCTGTTCCACAGGCTTACAGTTACCCAAGAATATACAGTGTATTTATAATCACACTTAAGATTTTAGGACATTCTTAACATTTCTTACTTGGCTTTTTAATGCCTCGAAACATGAGGAGAAGACATACGTTTTCATGCTGTAGTCCACAAAACTAGCCTCTCTGCTTCAGGCCTCTGTCCTCTGGAGAAGGCTAAATGTCCTTTTGGATCATACTCAATGAGCTGAGCGTATCTTTAGGATTATATGTGCTTCAGAATATGCACAGAATTATCTTTGCAAATGTTAAAGAAAGCTGCATGGAAAAAAATTGGGTGTCCATGTAGTAAATAAAGTTTAAGCCACTATTTGGTTGCTGTAGTCAATAATGTACTGGAAAATTTAAACCAGGCTCTTTTGTTTGTCATCTTCTATCTTCTTTTTCTACTTCTGGAAATACTGACAGAAGTTGTGGCTGCTTCTCCTTTCTTATTGTTTGCTGTTCTTGCACTTCAGGAACTCTGAATTCTTTAAGCTCCAACTTCATCCAAAGTCCCGTCCTATAGTTAAAACAAGAAAATAAAGAGTTAACATTGTCCTTAGTGTTGCATTAGGTATAGTGTTAAGGTTCCCAAAGTAGGTGGGAAGTTCAAACTTGAATCATGTTTCAGGCTGAGTGTGGATTCAGGGATACCACAGCGCATCAGTTAAACTCTTCCACTATTGGAATGTTTTCTTTACAACCATGAGAGCTGAGAACTTTTTGTATTTTTCTAATGAAAGCTTAAATTTTTCAGTTTGTGGATGTGCCATGCTCGCCACATAAGCACGCCAGATGATAGCCTTGGACTGTACCTTTGGCACAGCTCATCCTGCCCTGAGTAACATTCACTCCAAGCTGAAGTAATGCTGCCACATGAAACGTTTGATACTGAAGGATAATTATGGGGAATTTGAAAGGGACTCGAGGATGATTAAAGTTTGTATAAACAGCCAGATTCTGGATATTGGAGATAGAATTGGAGCAGTTCTGTATAAATTCATTTTTTGTTTTTGTTAATCTGGCAAGTGGTTTATTGATAAAAGGGCTCGAGATCAAAGGGCAGAAAAACAATCACACCATCTAGAGGATTTTATTCTTTAAAAAACATTTAGCTTACTCAAAATATGGTGCTACTGGAGCTTTGCCCATAATAAGCCCACTTTTCAGTGAATTTACTGTTCATATGAACTGTCCAGATTCCCCTCCAGAACTAATGTGTTCATTCTTCACACCAGCTGCAGCTGAATCTTTTCCTTCTTACCTGAGAGCCTCAAAACTCAGCTTTCTGCTCAACCACAGTGCTAATCCCCTCTAACTGTTGTCTCTTGCAGCACTCCCCCGACAAATCTTTTTAGGTCAGTCTGCTTAACTCTCCACTATATTTGTCCTGAGTCTGACACAGGTCGTTCCAGGCAAATCTCACTAAATCTCTATCACTCTTTGCTTTTTCACATCATAAGCTGGGTCTTGTCTACCTGTTGTCAACAGGAGTCACCTAAGTCTGCTGTTTGCAGCCATGCTCCTTTTGCAGAGTGCAAAACMTCTTGTTTGTGGAGACTACTTGCCTGCCGCAGCACCCTTATGTCTGGCAGGATTTTGCTAGTATTCTCATAAGTCAGGAGGGGCAATCCAGGGTGCACCTAGTGCTGCAGGTATCCTCCTGGAAGAACCTTTCCTGAGGATGCCCTGGGATCCCTTTGGGATCTGGACCTAAACGGTATCGGTGGAAAGAGCAGGTAGGGTTTGTGAATAACCTGAACTCATCTGCGGGCTTGGATAGTAAGGATGCCAAAAGTTCTGTCTTAAGAGTGTGTCTGGTAACAGAGTGTTCACAAACCGTCTTAGCAGGTATGGTGCGAGTACAGCCAATAAAGCTGAACCTACTTTTAATTAGGAGGATCGTTAATCCCATGACAATGCCTTGCATACATCCTGGACTTTAAGAATTAAAACGTCTTAAGCAGGGAATTACCTGAGCCTATCTAACAGTTCATCTCTGCTGAGGAGGGGAGGTTCTGCTCTCCCTCTCCACCTTCTTCTTTCTTCCCTGCACTTGGCCATGCTCTTCCACAGCTTGCTTTGCACAAGCTTTCATCAGATATTTCTGAGAGTCAGTTCAATTCAATAGTCCAGAAAAAAAGTTGAATTTTCTCAGCAAGGGACCTGCTGAGTGCCAGAGCTGGTACAAGGGGTGGTTCAGAACCACGTGGCCAGCAGCAAGTGGTGGGAAGGGAAAGAAGAGGGAGTGGAGTGAGACCTGCCCCTTTCAGCAGGAGTAGGGTTTTAGATTGGCTTAGCTGCTTGTTGGATTTCACCATCACGTAGGCAGAGGTAATGCATCCAGTTATTAAAACTAAGAAAATATTTTTTTTTGTTGGTATCTAATGAGATTGAGCCAGACGTTGGTACGAAGCCACATAGTCTTTCAAAACTACTTATGTCCAAGACTCCATTTAAAGCACAGATTCTTATGTTGATCCRTGAAACAGATTTGACCATTACCCTCTTTAAACTATTCACTGGAAACTTTCCTTTAAAAAATGAAGTCGGTTTTGAGCTAACCTGGCAGAAATCTTTGGCTTCTAGTGCATTTTCCTGTTGCTTACAGGTAACAAGTGGGTGTCTCTCAGTTTTCTTCTGATTTTCCTACGTTCTTAGGACTGTTTTCTAATGATTGTGGGAGCTCTCTGTACTCTTCAAGAGCAGAATGAATCCTGCTGTACACATCCTACATGAACATGCTTATGCAACTTCAGGGGAAAGTGTGTGAGTGCTTTTTCTTCATTGTTTAGTTTATATTTATTTAACCTTCCATCTCAAATTATGGGGACAATTATGTGCCCTGCTGTTTTGCTTTTTGTTTGTTTGAAAAATAAGGAAAATCAATTTTTAAAATTARACAAACGCACGTTCTGGATCTGGTTTCTGTTTATTTTATATCTATTCTTGTCAGTGGGAAATGCGAATTAGTCAAAGAAACAGCTCTTGAATGTTTTTATTTTGTTTCAAATTCTTATTTAAACAACTATTCTGTCAAGTAACAGGAACAGATCTTGTTCATGATAGGTCATAAAATCTCTCAATGCAAAATTTTATAAATGACTAATTGAAAAGGAAGAAAAACTTTTTTTTTTTTTTTTAGAGTGGAAAGTTTTATGAGGAAGAAATGGGTTTTTTACACAGCTGTATATCACTGTTAAGGTCCTATGCATGGATTAATTTTCCTAGAATTCTTAGTTCTCTGTTTGTTATTAGCACTAGATATATGGAGAGATAAGGAAAATAGGCTATAGGTATCTTGTGAACAAGGCATGTGGAGASCATAGCCTACTAGCCAGATGTGAGATGTGAAATTGCAGTATTATCAATACTCATGTTTATGTTCAGTTTTTTTGTAAAATCGCAGCTCCTATAGACAGCACAAGAACACCTAGACTTTTATTTTTAGGGGCTTTTGTTTGTTTTCCTTCTTTTCTACAAGGTTGCAAGCTTGCACAGATATAGAGAGAATCCTAAGGATGTGCTACTTACTTATACCAGAAACATTAAAAAACTAAAGRCCAGGAAAGACTCTCCCAACACTTTAAAAAAAAAAAAAAAAATTATATATTAGGCTGTTCTCTGTTATATTTCCAGGAGACTGATTTACAGCTCTGTGACTTTGACTCTTGAATGACTTCATGACTGTGGTAGAAAAGCAACCTGTGGAAATTGTGTGTCCTACCATAATCCGAAGGGGAAGGCTACGTTGCCCAGGGCTCCAGCCTGCTTGGATAGTGGTTGTACATAAAAGATGATGGGAATAGGGAACTTTAATGTRTATTCATCAAGGCAGTCCTTGTGTTTCTGGGAAGTTACTAATGTGACTTTTTGGGGCAGATTTCATACACCAACCGCCGTAAATATTCTCCTGCTGCTTTGTCACAGTGTTGTGACAGCATTGTAGAYAGCTACTTCTTGTGCCAAAAGCAGCCTAGATACAGCAGCAGTGACTGCAGTTCAGGCTAAGTCCTAAATATTTATTKGTTTCCTGGGTAGATTTTACAGCCYTCACTGAGCTCCARGCTTCTGTGGCTAGGCTGCTGTCGGTATGAAAGGTAASTAATTTAAAGATAGCTCAGGTGTGTCTATACTTCACTCACAACACTGGCAGCAGCATAAACGCATCATTTAGCATTCCTAGAGTTTGCATCACTTGGCATCAGGTGCCATCTGTCAGCCACGTACAAACGAGAGACAAAGCTGGTAAAAACAACATGTTTTAAAAGCCAGGGAAATCAAAGCGGCTGCCTTCATGTTTCTCAAAGGTAGGMCATTTTTATCCAGAAAGCGGTGTTTGTTTTCTAAGACTGTACCACATGGACAAACTTCCTCCTCCACTATGCCGCTGAAACATGAGGAAGAGTCTGCCTCAGGCACTAACAGACCATAAACTACTCACAGACAGTGAGATCTGTAGGGAAGAGTCAGGATTTTGCTAGTGGCACAGCAGCAGCAGCAGTACAGGCTGGGCAGGAGTTTGAAGACCAGTACAGCAAAAATTAAAGTACTTCCTGTGCAACTCTAGCCATACCACTTTACTTTTATGTACTTATTCTATTAAGCCTCCCATCTCCTTCTTAGGGTACTGCTGTTTTAAAATCGCTTTGGAATTTGTTATTAGCTGCTTTGCAGTAGAAGAGCGAAGCGTTATGTTCAACTGTAAATGAACRTGGTTAACATGCCAGTTTGCAGTCAGCCTCTCTCCATCCTTAAGCACGTGGTATGACCAAGTTTGTTCCGCTGCGAGAGCATGGTAGAGTGCGTATAGCTCATTGCCCTACGCTGTGGGGTCAGATTTAAACTCTCCGTGATTTGCTTCATTTGTTACTGGAACTTGAGATACAGTAATTTGTGGTAGCAACCAAAGTAGCAGTTGTGGATTCGTTTTCACTCATTCTGACTGGTACCTTCCTTCTTTCCTTTCTTTCTTCATCGTGCAGCGTTGAACACTATTTACTCAGCTGTGGCCTGGAGACAGGAAGGAGCAATGTGGTCATGCACCAAAACTGCCCTTGTTTATTCCAAGCAGCTCTTGGCAGACAACATGGTGCATGGACAAATGTAATTTTCTGGATGGTCTTCACTGACCTTGCTGTAGGGAATAAGAAAACAGTCATCACAGCAAACTGTACACACCTCCTAAGGTCTGCGGTGATCCCCCTTCCTGTGTAATAGGTACCCATCTGTAGTCCGAGAAATTGATATGATTTATTGGTCAGGCACCTGGGGTGTCTACGGGCTGAGTTGCGTTACGGCCTGAWAGAGTCTGCCTGCATACTTCAGTGACTAATTGGGTGCCGTTTCTCCAGGCATAAGCAGCAAAGGGCTTCTTTCTTTAGAGAAGGAACGTCTTTGCACCACTTCAGCTTTGTGTGCAGTTCCCATCTAAATAGACCATTTGCTCAAAGACTGAAACTGTAATCAATGCCACTTTTATTGATAATGAACTTCACCCTCTGATGTGCGGGCTGGAGAGGATCTCTGCCACCCTTTCCCAAACTCYTTTTGAGCAGACTTCTGCTTTTGCTCTATGTTGTTTTGCTGTTTTGGGAAGGAGGAGTAAGGATGATACTGTGACTTGGTATGAAGAGGAAAGAGAAAAAGACAGCGTAAGTTATTACAAGTTTTAAAAGTATGTTATTTCCAGCAAGTGAGAGATCTCTATGTATGCCTCAAAACCTAATGCGTGCTTAGAGCCCAGTTAYCCTCTCAAGCTGCTTTTGTCTAGCAACCTGACAGGGCCTGCGAACGAAGTCCAACTTTCTCAGGAAACCTCATCCTTCAAAAAACCCTTAAACTCCTTCACCTTCAGGGGGAGAAAAGAGGAGGCTAAGATTCAGAATTAATGAAAAGCGGCTTCGCTGATGAAAGTGGGAGATTATCCTCCTAGAGCCTGTCTATTCTGAATGCATGAGGGATGCTTTGTACACTGCTGGACACCACACCATGAAAATCTAAAGGGGATCAAAGCAGAGCAGCAGATATGACTGGCTAGGTAGGGAGGGATGTAGAGGGCAAGATAAACAGATTTAACTTTAAATAAATAYAGTTATCAGTTAAATAGATTGAATAAGATACAGTATGAAGAAAGGGTTATTATAATGACCTGTTGACAAATGAAAGGAAAAAATAATGGAGAGCAAGAGGTACAAGGATGCATAAATAGGAGTTTGAACTTAAGCAAACAAAAAATGTGAATTGAGTATTGCATAAAGCTTCCAAATGGTGTGACTCCTTCAGACCAACACGTAGACTTTTTAGACAAAGATCGGAAGTTTAATGCCCAGCATTATTCAAAGCTAGATTTAGAAAGCCTTGAAGAGTAGTTGTAAGAGGTCCATACYGTCCTCTTCAGTTATGAGAAAGTGTCTGTTTCAAAAGAGCCTTTTTATTTCCAACTTCTCTGTTTCCTGCTTCCTATGCTGAGCCTGTTGAAGATGATTTTATGGAACTTGCATTACATGATCAGATAGTTTTCTTAAGAACCTAGGACCAAAATCTCTATTGCTGTAAATGACTGTTGATCTAGCAAAATAATGGAGAAGAAAATTTTCTTTCCTCTGTGTTGTGTCATGAAAGAGAAATAGTGAGCTGAAAATTCAGTTAAAAATATGCATCTTCCTGCTCATGATAACTGGGACTTTTTCAATAATATCCTTTTGCAATTATACATAAAACTTGGTGATACTTTCCCTGATGACATTCTAGGAACTGATTAGCTAACATTGCAGGAGAAAACCCCATCATTCCACTGGATACCATCATTGACCCAAACTCAGATATATGCTGACTGAAGGACCAAGTAGTATCTGCAATAGAGAGCAGCCTCTGATTTGTGTTTTAGTAAGAAATGACGATACAAAAAAGACACAGTGCCCTCCATGTTCTCCCAGACATGTGTAATTTCAGTGCAGTCACAGAAATTTAATTCAGCTCAGCATTCACGTTTTGGAAGAAGAGAGATTCTGATGTATTTATCCTTACAGTAGAAGAGGTTGCACAAATCCCTCCAATGGTATTGTAGTTCTGCACAGGCTGGGACTTCCTTGTGTTATAGCAGATTTCTGACTGCAGAGTTGGCTTTTCCAGACAGAGCAAAATCTTTCTACTCAGCACGCAAAATAACCTTTTCATAGCATGACCCTAAAACCTAAGGCGGTTTCTATCTCTCCATGAGATAGAAAGTCCTCCCAARAGCAGTGCAAAGTATAGTACTGTAGAGAGTGTCTATAATGGATGTCAAAGATTCTGACAGCAGTGTTTTTCAGCTATAGGGTTTCCTGAACTGAAGAGAAAAATAGTAGCTCTCTCCTCTCTTTCCTCCACTTCCCTGGCTAATAATGTAGGTAAAGGAAAAGTCTATCACTTGATTTTGSTGACAGTCCTCCTGCAGTATTTCTTTAGTCAGCATTGAAAATATTAATTTGGCTGGGTTGGAAGTCACAGTGAAATGTCCCTTTGCTACTGCATACCTGCCTCTTGAAACATCTGACAAAGGCCTAGCATTGTCCCTTTCTCTCACTTTTGTCGAACTGCCAGGCTTTGAGGAGTTGTGGAGATACGGAGAAGTTGTGGCTATCATCTGGGACAAGGYTGATTATTTGGATGGGAGCCTAAGGAAGGCTAAGATGTGTCTGTGGCAAAAGAACTCATGCTCTGTACCTCAGTCCTAATGCCTGTGCCCTTTGGATCCCCTCCCTGACTACTGCCTGGCTCTATGTCCACCCCTGGCTCTTTCTTCCATACTTTGCATTCTTCTGTATATAGAAGTACTGCAAAATTGCTGCTGTTCAGCTAGTCTTCTCCTTAAGTCCAGTCCACAGCCTTTTGGAYTATGAACATACAATCATGTAGGGCTTTTTGACATAAGCATGTTTCCATTCCCTTGGGATCCCATAAGCTTCCCTAAGAGTCACCTCTCTTAGACTCCTTCTGCTGAACCACAGAGGCCTTTCTTGACCAGTCTTTCACAAAGCTGCTCTCTAAAACATGAATCATTTGATTGGTTTTCTTGTGTTTTTTGGATCTTTGTTCTGTGCTTCCTATAATACAGTGACCAGATTTGTACACATTATTCCAAAAGAGACTATCCAGCCGCCTTACCGAATGCCAAAGTAATAACGTCTGTGGTTTATACTCTGTAGCCTTCTATACACAACACAAAAACCTTGTTTGCCTTTGTTACTGCTGCCAGATGTTCTGTGGATGGTTTTCAGGCGTATTGTGGTGAATGTCACCATGCCAGTGAATTTCAGCAAATTTAAGCAACTTTGAAATGATTCCTTTTTCCACATGGCTATATTCAAGTCAAACCAAACTGTGTTCTCACTTGAAACTGCCCTGTTTTGGTTACCTCTTTTTCACACTGAATCACTCACTACCTGTTAGCAGTTTCTCTGCAGGAGTCTCTTCGATAGGATTTCCCCTTTATCAGGCCTCTTTCTGAGTGTCTTTGCTGGAAAATCCATCTGAAGAGCCCAGTTTTGAGGGTCTAGGGAGCAGTTATATTGTCATTAGTACTCAGTCTCCTTGAATTGAGAGTAGAAGGGAATATGAGGGTTTTTTTCTARAGAGGAAGCAAGGGGAGGGAACAGCCTGTGAAAGAATTACGATGTTCTCACCTCTCTCTTCCTGCAGATTTGCTGACAGCACAGGAATACCACTGCCTGCTGCAGCTGCTCTGCCCTGACTTCCCAATGGAACTCACTCAGAAAGCAGCAAGGTGAGTCCTCATCCTCTCTTCTAAGGCAAGATCAGTCCTATGTACATGGACTTAGGAACTAGATCTGTGGGTAAAGATATGGACAGGGACCTTCAGCTTTTAAGATTTTGGGGAAAAGAGATACCATGTCTGAGGTTAAGAACAGGGTGTTTCTCTAGTAATGAGGAAGAGTGTATATTTAAGGTATACAGGGGCTGAAGTATCAGTGCAGAATGTTGCTGCTGGCTGTAAGTTCAGATGATGAGTTGCATATAAAAGAATGTTAGCCAATGTGGTTTTAACTGACATGATTTTAAACTCTGTTTTAAATAATGTTTACCATTTTTAAAATGTGTTCCCCCTGCCCCAGCTTCCTATGGTTGATCATGTTTAAAAGGTACTAACCTCTGAAGGATTGCCAGTGTTTTAAAGTACGTTAGCTAAGAACATGGTAGCTAATCTGTTTGAAATTTTATTTTAGTCTAGACAAGGCCTAAAGTAGATAGATGGCTCAGGGCACTGATAATGTGATATGGAATTTTTTACTGATAGCGCTTGCTGGTTCCAGTCCAGCCCAGGCAGTTAATTATTAACTATCTGATAGTGAAAATGTAATAAGGTATATGYATCTGTTGGGGTGGGGGGCAGTTCAGATCTCAGTAGGATTGCGCGCGCACACACACACAGGTATAATCACAGCAAGGTTACTGAATAAATGCTCTCGTTCCTAGCCATCTCAGCAGAGGGGGCATGGAAATCTAACTTTTTTCATGGACCTAAATATGACATTTGGAAACAGGATCCAGGCACGTCATCGGGATATTAGCTGCTGCTTCAGTTGTTCATGGCCTAAATAATGAAAAGGTCCTCATTTTCTATTTGTCATTCTGTCATCTTTCTTCAGCATCAGAGTCCCATGAAAATTGTATTAAGAAAGGAGAGTGAAAAAGAGAAGTGTTATCCATCTGCTAGTACTTCCACTTGGCCGATTCTATGGATTCTTCCCTGGCTCCTATGTGCTGCTATCTGAAATGAACTGCAGCTAAAGCTGTGTTGGTTCAATTAAAACTAAAAGTTGAGCACCGCTTTTCCCTGTAGCTCATCAGTGGGCCGCTGGGGCTCCACAGGGTACAGTTGCTTGGCCTTCAATGCCAGACTAAGAAAGAATGCTAACCCTGTAGCAGGGATATATCTGCTGCTTCCTTTCATGGAGGTACGAAAGCACCAGTCCCATGCGCTGGTGTGTATTTCATAGGGTTCCAGCTGAGCTGAGCAGGAATTTGTGATGGTGCATGAAAGGAGACTTCAGCATATCTACACATGTTATGATGTTTGTGTCAAGGAATTTAATCCACAAGGCTGTTGTAAACTAGAGGCCCCATTCAGGGGCCTGCTGCGCTGCTGTGCATGTGCCGTAGAGACAGACAAGCAGGATTTGGGAGCAGGTGTTGGAGAGAAATGAGATCTCTGTCAGAGGCACCCAGGCTCAGGTGGGGATGACCTCACTCCTACTTTTGGCTGGCTAGAGAGTTACTTATACGTTGCTATTATTCTGTTAAAAACTAATCTAGCTGAACAATTTTAATAAAACTTGTCATATTCTTAAACCATCTTTCTCTTTCCTTCCAACTGTTCCTCGCTCTCTCGTCCTTTTTCTGGTCTACACCTCCTATTGTTCTCCTTGGTCTCTGCCAGTTAGAAAGGTGAACTCTGCAGGCTGTCTTCCATCATCAGTTGATTGAGTCCTTGCAGAGCRTGAACATCACATGCAAACCTACCGACATTGTTCCTCCTTCAGTCTGCACACCCCCAATGGTTTTGTTGCTAATTTGCTTGGGAAAGGAATTAAATAAAGTAGCGGCGAGAGCAGCCACAGCATTCACTGATACAGCCAGGACCTGTGTAATTACTGGCGCTCTTGGGAAGAGAGCAGTTGTAGTTGTAGTCTCAGTGCTGCATGACTGAGATGATCTCACAGCACGGTGCACTTCGCTCGTCCAGGAGCTGTTGCTATGCACTGATAACAAACACTGGGAGCACGATCGGGAAATGTCAGAGCAGAAGAACAGAGGCTRCAACAATATAGGTTTTACTAGCATTACACCAGAGAGCTCCTTTTTTCTGYTCCTGGTGCCACACAAATGCAGAAGTCATACCCAAAAAAGAACCAGGCTATCTGTGTCTGTGAGATTTCTTAGATGTTTTTTTCTTCAAAGGGCTATAGCCATTAGCAGATTGAAGATTTTAATCTTCAGAGATACCTTTGATCTTCAGAGAGACCTTTTGGCTTTCTGAATCTTGAAATTGCAGAAGGACGGAAAATGAAGGGATTTTTTTTGGTTTGATGCCATGATTTCAAGATCTGTACCTGAGCCCTGACTTTTCTCTTGTAACAGRAACACAAGGAACTCGCTGCCCACATTTGAGTAGCAGGAGCTGAGTAGTTCGCAGCTCCTATGCTGTTTTACGTGGTATGGGAACTCATGTTGCACTGATCGGTGCTAATGGGAGTGGGGCTTGCAAGTCCGTACCCCGGTTGTTAAAAGATTGCCCGAGAGTGCGGATCTTGCCCTTTTTGTATGTTCCGCTTATTTTTGCCTCCATGTWTCAATAAACAAACCAAGTCCCTGAAGACTCATTTGAGCCATYCTGGCCTTAAGACAGATAGTGTCAGTTAGCCTTTAGTGGTAGCAGAGAACAGTAAAAGTGCTTTCAACTTGCCTGGTCTAGAGTTTGTCCTGGGGACATCCTGTCTAGTCTGGGTTTCTGAGATTTTAACCGCAATCAGTACATCATAAATTTTCCCCATTGGCACAGTAGCAGGGCTTTCCTGCCAGCCAAACCCACTTGAACCCTGAAAGACCACTACACGCTTTACCAGTGTCCCTCAAGTGTAGGCATCTTTCTTCAGTCCTTTCCAAAGTTCCTCCTTGAATTCATTATTCATTGAGTGCTGACTACTAACTTTGTAAATAAGTCTGTGCCCCTGAGGGCTTAAAGTCTAATTTGGACAAGAAAGAATGAATAAAGAATCCCTTGAAATATCAGCTACCTGATGAACTCTTTTGAGTTGCAGTTCAGACTTTCAGATTTCTGAAATTCAATTTTGGTTCTGCTGTCTGGGTTACAGTCCATGGCTAGGATTCTCTCCTTGCCAGATAATTCAGGGAAGAGGTACAGATATGTGGCCTATGATGCTCTCCCAGCTTCCCTGACTGCTCAGTCAGCTCACTATGTGGGGAAATAGCCAGCTGCAGTCAGTCACCTCATAAATGATTGTATTGGATTTAAAGACTTCTCAACATTTCCGGAGTGCAGACTCCTGGAGCAAGTGGAGTCAGTAACCCAGCACCAGAGTGCACCTGCTTCTATTTAGATGCTCCTCCGTCACGTATGTGCCGTACAGTCTTCCTTAGAGGCTCCTTGCTGTCTTTAACAGCAAGAAATGTCCAGCAAATTCTCAGACCTCTGCCTCACGCTCTCTCCTCTAAGGAGGAGACTGGGACTTGGTGCTGCAGAGCACAGCCATTGACCATAGCTTTAGATTTAACAAGTGAAATGAAATGATTGTCATGAAGGTGATGTAATATTGTCTCTCTGCATAATGAATACATTAAAAAACCCTCCACTGTTGTTCTCCTGCATCTCCARGCTGGAGAAATGCACTGACAAAAGCTTTGGAGCTTGTGCTTRAGTGTATCTGGGAGACAGACCATCATTTCAAAGGAGGGAGTGCAACTCGTCGGCAATGTGGCCCATCGCATTTCCAGTGCTTAAATAGTGGTTGGAAATGCCAGTGGCTGAGCAGTATTGCCTGAGAGATGAAGATGCTCTGCCTGACAGCTTCAAAGCCATTTCCTTGATGTGGCCACTGACAATCTCAGTAACATGCTTATTAGTGAGAATTAAGAACTGAAGCTACTGCTTCTTTAGACAGAAGGAGGAGGAGGAGGCTTCTGGAACATAATAAATAAATCAGAAGCACTTTGACATCTTCAAAGAGTTTTGTTTTAAATACTGGCTTTTCTCCTGGGGACCCTCTTAGCCCCAGTCTTTCTTCTTTGAGATAATTAATTCAAGCTGCTCTGCATGTTTGATTTTTGCCACAGTGAACAGAACTGGTCTGAGTGGCAGGGAAGTCTTGCAAGATCCTATAACTCTTCTAGGTCAGCCTCCCACACAGCTCCCTGAAGTCTTTTGCATGAGACAGAASAGTGTTTCCCCAGCAGTGTGGTTAGACCGTTGATGCTGCGTGAGTTGGTCCGTGGATTGCATTTGGCCCCGTGTTCAAAAGGGTCCTACTAGATGACCCATACTTTGGCTATAATGAACTGGTAATCCTTCTCATATGACATGATACGCCAGATACTGACTGTGCAGGGTCAGTAGACCTGCACACAGTTGAAAAACAGTACCAACTACCTTTCTTTAGCATTGTCCGAATACTCTATTTTTTCCCATCAAAGTGGAGTGTTTCCTTCTGTTTTCCAGTCTGAGCTGTCATTGATCAGCCCACTTCAGAGACTGACCTTCTCATCCTTATGTAGTGGCAGTGACCAGAGCATTGGTTTTGTTTTCAATCTTAGGAAGGTTTTTGCCCTAACTTACTTCTGAAATTCAGAGTTTTTTCCTGAAAGGAGTTGGACTTTGCTATCGCTTATACTTCAACTTTATGGCCTGTGGCTGAGACTCTCCATGTTCACGAGGTATGCTTCAAAATAAGGATGCATGTAGCTCCCTACATGCACCTGGGGCTTAGCAGAGAGAAAGACGACTTTGTCCCTGTCCAAGAAGTCTTCAGTTTCCATGAAATTTGACCTGACAGTCAAATGATAGACCTGATAGATATGAAAAGAGACTGATTCATTCATCAGGAAGGGAGGATAGGATGTTCACAGTTTGTAATTAGAAAGCTGATTGTTGGTGCAATGTTATTTCCTCTGTAGTCAAGTGGAGTTTGTTTGAGTATAGATTGGGAATTAATAACTGTTATCCTTATGAATCTGAAAATATCCCAGTTTGATGAACTCTGGTATACAGAGGAACAGCATAAGTCTCGTTCTGTTTACACCTATTTAATACTCGTGTCACTGTCTTGTCTGTAGCACAGTTACTCCTTATATAGCCATGTGAGCCAGCCTTGCAGTTCCTATGCCAGTGTTCATTCCATCGTGTCCACCAGGCTTTGAATGCTTGACATCCATGTCACACTGCTCTGTTCACACTGCAGCTGAAGTGTGCGATAGCATTGACATTCAGGATCTTCTCACTGCAGGTTCTTAAGCTGCCRTCATTTTATATTAGGGTGTCCACATCCATGCAGCAGTGGGTGTTCTTATTCCTCTCTCCTAACCTCTTATACTGGGCGAAGCCACTAGCAATCCTCAGTTGCAGGTAGCTCCCTAGCTGCACTTTCTCTAGGTCTGGGGTTCCTGGTTACATACTTTAGTTCTTTTGAAGATGCTAAACTGTTTCTCTCATCTTATTCTAGGATTGTGCTGATGGATGATGCTATGGATTGCCTGATGTCTTTTTCTGATTTCCTCTTTGCTTTCCAGATCCAGTTCTACTATTCAGGTAAATGCTGCTGACTTCACCCACTGGTACAGCATTACAACTTCACAGCTTCCCARTCCCTGCACTTTTCTGAAACTTGTAAGGATATGGTTTTTCACAGAAAATACGTCGATAATGGAATCTACTGAAAAAAGGCATCACTGATGCCAAGACGTTAGGAGGCTTCATAAGAAGGTTCCAAATTTTTGTGAATAACAAGATACCTGTAACTGTTATGGCTTATGCATGTATTTGGCTTAGCCTTGAGACATAAATTTCCAGCTTTATCTAGAGTATGTTAGCACCTAACAATGAACTTTTACTAGGAGCATTTTTTTGCTTTCCTTAATACAGYGTTTCTGCCTCTAAAGTATTGGTCCCTGCTGGAGACAGGATAAGAAAAGCCCACCAGCTGGTGCTTTGAAAGGAAAAGGAACTGACAAATGGATACAATTCTTCCCTCTAATACTCACCCAACTATGAGCTGGTTTCAGCTCAAAGAGTTGCTGAACTGGGTACAATTTCCATGGATTTAGGAACCCCCAATGGATTCCTCTCCCAAGAACTTCTCCAGCCTCCCCTTGAAATCATATAAACTTGTAACCTCCACAACATCTTTTGGCAAGGAGTTGSACAGGTCTGCCACCTGTCCCATGAAGAACCACCTCTCTTGTTTGAGAGACCCTAGTTGGAAGGGAAAGTGAACAGTTAATCCCCATCTACTTTCTTCATACTGTTGGTCATTTATCATATTCTACCCCTCTCCCCAGTTTGAGTTTTAACTAGATGGGGTACTTCTTTTAAAATTCTTGACAGGAGAAGTACAAATCAAATAATATTAGTGTGTGTGTATATTTACATATGCTCACCCACACATATACATCTATAAAAATYGCCAGGTATTTTTAAACTAAAGTTCAGGAGATAAGAGGGAGAAACTTGGATGAGCATTCAGGTGCTTGTTCTRTACAGGGAGACTGCTTTAAAATACATTGGCCTGTTTGTCCTAGCCCCCCTAAAATGTGGTTGAGAAAATGGAATCTCATTCAGGGAACTGCGTACGTGGGCAAAAAGAGGGAAGCATTTCCTTTATCACAGTTAGATGTGCTCCCAAGCACTGGCAACTGCTGGGGTGCCACTTACTCATCTCCCAGCACAGAGCTCTTTCTAAAGGCAAGGTAAGCTCATGGATTTCTGTCCACTCACACTTAAATGGCTCCCTCTGATGGACGTAGCTCACAATTGGCCTCGACCAGGCAAAAGGGGCCAGGTTTGGATACTGGGAGACACTGGCTAGAAGCTGTGGTGGAGCATAGTCTGTGGTCAGAGAGTAGACTTGGGTGGCCTGCTGATCTGATCCAACCTGTCAGTTCCCATCTTTCTAGCAGTTAAGAGTCAGCTGCTATSCCTAATACAAAAATCTCTTTTTCTTCTCTGTATATACTTCCCCTGTAATTCCCCTGTGCCTATCGCAACATTATCCATGACAATTCATCAGAGAAAAACAGTTCAAAATGGTGATTTTGGGTTGGGCAGAACCAGGCTTGTAATGCCTTTAGTCGGGGACTAAAGAAAATGTGTTTGGAAAGTTTTTCTCTCATATAACAAATRTTTTCACTGAGCTGCAGAACTTCAGCACAGCCTCAGGGCCCGCTGACATCCTGCCTTTCCTCTCCACCCGCCTCATGCACAGCGGTACACTTCCATTCACTCGGGCCTTAAGTGGCCCTGGAGCTCTCCCAAGCCCGCCCTTGTGTACACACACTCAAACTTCCCACCCCTGTCCTGTTCGCCCAGGCACACCGCACACACGCAGCCTGTCGTACGCTCTCCCACCAACCCACACACATGCAGACCTCTCCAAATGGAATCTAGATTTGTAAACTGCTGACCACATCCATAAACAAACTTGTTTAAAATTAGACTCTTGCAGTAAACAGTGGGTAGTATGAGGAGCCTGGGGAGAGGCTTTCTGCCAACTCTAGCCCTGACCTGCCCTGGCCCTTCCTCTAGATCCCGTGTTATATTTACTTTGGAGCAGCACAGAGACAAGCTGGGATACAGCCTGGAGCCCTGACTAACTTGCTGTCTTTGCTCCTGTTGCAGTTCCATATAGTTTGTTCCCAACTTGGATGAGTTCTTAGTCAGTGGCAAGAGATGGAGAAGGAAAACTTTTTAGACTTTGCAAACTAGTTCTGTGTTCGACGTTAGCTTTCACACTCTGCTCTTTTATCCATGTGCTAGCTAGCCTCTGTTCCCTTGAGAAGAATCTCGTTCAACAGAGTGAGCGGCCTTTCATAATCATCCCAGAGTGAGTCGCGTCTCATAATCATCCTGACAGGAAGAAGCCAGCAATTTATATGGAAATGGCTGTTTCTGCTTGCATAATATCTGATCTGAATATGCAGGGTGCCGTAGTGTTGTGCTTATTTTCTGTGCTGTGTACAACACAGAGCAGGGAATAACAGTTTAATCCCAGGTCTGGTAGGTTAGGAGGATGCTTTGGTGGTTATAGCCCTGAGTTTTAAGTCACTTTTGGTTTTTTAGAGTTCCTGGAAAGTGTGGCTGCCATTTATCAAGATCTACTGGCTGGTAAGAATCCAAATACTGTGATTGTGCCAACATCATCCTCTGGGCAACATCGGCAGCGCCAACTCCCAAATGACTGCAGCCCACTCGATGGGGTAGAGGCATCTCTCTTCTACCAGTGCCTAGAGTCCTTGTGTGACAGATCAAAATACAGGTACGAATGGAGTCCAAAACACAGATTTGAAGTCTGTGTCTCTGCAGACCCTTTGTAAGGTTGGAGCTCTGAAGAAATATAGGACTTTGAACAAGCTGTAACTCCCTAATAGATCTAATTGGAGAAGTATGAAGGGAGAGATCATAGCCAAACCGCTTTAACCAAAGGAGAGGAACAATTTCATGGACCTAGGAAACATGGGGATTGAGCTGATTCTTGAAATAATGGATTGATTTGGGTGTCTGCTTTCCTTCTCACTTCTGCATTGACACTTTCATCAAGGAGAGGTCCATCTACCATCATGAGTTAACTAGAGGAGATAAACAAGTGCAGTTGTGGTTTTGGGTGTTGAATCATAGGAAGAGCACGCTGGGCTGGATGGAGTTTGAAGCCTTAGTACCTAGACAAGATCAYACTGCTAGTCTGTACCCGAGCCTGTGATGGAGCTGGTCTCCAGTTACCGATCCCAGGCACAAGACTAGCCTTAGTTCAGCAGGGGATGGAGCAATACCAGACCTCATTGCATAGCTTTGACAGACACTTTCTTCCTAGTTTCTTGCAGGTAGCGAGCACGTGCCCTGCTAGAAGGTCATGGGCTAGATCCACAAAAAGACTCGGGACACAAGTTCCACCTGATTCCTGCTTTAGGTGCCTGAATCCAAATCTGTGATCCACAAAATTACTGCTGTCCAGTACTATAGATAGCTAAGCATGGAGATGCCAGGCTGTTTTGTTCTTTTAAATAACAAAAGCTCTACATTCCCTGTATGTCCTGAGAGCTTCAGGGATGGGAAGGATACTGTGAGCCCATCTGGTAGGTCAGGCTCTGCACAGCACTGTGAGGGGAGCCATTCCCAGCCTTTCATCCAGTAGCTCAACATTCAGCCAAGCTTTGGTAACCACCTTCGCCTGAGGGATCACCCAGGTAACCACCTTTGCCTGAGGGATCACCCAGCCCACACCCACATCTCCCAGGGGTGCCACTACACCAAGGTCTGTTCAACACTTCCTCTTTATGAGGCAGTTTTATTTTGCATGAAGTCATTTAAGGAGTATTAGGCAAGAGCAAGAATCACTATGATGATATTGCTTAGAATTCACGGCCAGGGGTTAAGGTGAGTGTAGAAGAAAGGGACACGTCAATTTAGTCCCCACCTAAATATTGTTTTCTAACATATTTAGGCTATCAGTGGAGAGGTTTTCCTGCCCCTTGGATGACTATCACTGACAAAAGGATGATAACAACATAACAACCCTCGTGGAAGTTTATTGTCTTCTAAAAGAAAGGATTTCCCAGTTGATTTTTGAAACAATATGCTAAGAGTTGGGATGTGTATGCCTCTGAGCGAATCTAGGCTTTTCTCCCTGTCCTTGGAATGGAGACAGGTAAGACTGCTCCTAGGGATGTACCCCAGCTCAAACATCTTGCTTAGCAAATGAGGAGCAGATGCAACACTAAATAAGGAAGCTGACGGCTATTTGTTTTAAACTGAGTCAGGGCAACTTGACAGTGTTAGAACACGTAAAAGAGTTTATTTCTCCAGTTTGAGTTGGGTCTTGGAAAAAAAAAGAAGATAATAGTTTAAAAGACAAGATGACCCCTTTGTCTCTCTTTTCCTAGCTGTCCACCTTCTGCTCTTATGAAGGAAATGTTGAGTAGTGCACAAAGACTGACCTTCTATGGATTCCTTATGGCACTTGCGAAGGATCAGGGGATCAATAGAGCCCTAGGTAAGACTCCTGTGAGTGGTGCAGCTCTAGATTTTCAGTCATTCTGCATTTGTGTTGAATTTCCTCTGCAATTATGCCCCAGATCTTACACTGTCAGGAAGAGAGTGAGGGAAAGTTTTTCATCTTTTTGTTGACGGATTGAACTTTAAAAACGTAACACTGCACCTTACCGTCTGCTTGAAGCTGTGGAGCTTCTTCAAGGATAAAATTAGATATGAAATGCTACCCTAAGATAGCGATGKTTTACATCTTCAATAGCTGATCATTTTGCAGAACTGTTGTTTTTTTAACATGTTTGGCTGTAAAGGTTGGGCAGCGGTGGTCAGGAGGCAAGTAAGGTGGCTGACTGCTGTCAACAGTACTGAATTGAAGTCTCATCCTATGGTTTAGCCCTTCATTCTCCCACAGATTTTAAGTGACTGCTCTCGTCTACAAGAAAAGGAGGCACACCTAATGGGAAAACCTCTGCCGCCACCTTGGCTCAAAGACTCAAAGCCCAGTCTTTCCCAGCTCTGCCCCATCTTCCCTCAAGGCAGTGTGATCTTGCTAGTATATTAATCTACGGCCTGCTGAAAATCTGGTGGTATCATAAAACACAAACTGCTACAAAATTCTGTACCAGACTGCTGTGGGAACCAGAGGAATTACCAAGCAGCATCCCACTGCTCGTTTCCGTGTTGTGCTGGTCAATATTGTTCCAGAGCAAGGAAGCAAAGTGTTGCATTGGCAAAGGACAATATGTAATCCATACATAATTGAGACTCACAATTCCATAATACCCCCATATGCCTTGCTTGTGCTCTTCCTCCTCTTGCAAAGGGGAACAGAAATGGCTTTTTGTGTTTGACGAGGCTGTATCCAGGAGGTATGTTTAAATGTGTGGAGGCCCAAACACTCRTCTTCACTTATCTCCACTCAGCAAATCACGGCCAGTAAGGGTAGGCTTTCTCGGTCTTCGGGTAGGTATCCTCTCCCTCTACTTCTGGGCTTGAGTATCTGCCAGTCCCTACCTTACAAAGACAAACCTCAGTGAAAAGGTGTACCTTACCTGAGGGCTTGTTCTTTTGCACAGGTGTGTGTCATAGTAGAGTAAAAGTGTCCCCTCCCTGGCTGAGCCCCTTCTTACAGCAAACCATTCAAGCTGCTAATGCTCCTCTGGGGCAGGGCTGCTTACCCAGCAACATGGAGATTATATATCAAAGGTGCCTGAATACAGCCCTGCAATCCCCTCTGCAAACAGGCTTAGGAAGCGGTGTATTCACCGGGGAAGGTGATACCTGGATTGCACCAAGCAAAATCTTTTTTTCCTTTGCCCTACAAAATCCACTTCTAGTCGAGTGCAAAGATGAGCAGAAAAAAAAAATCCTGCCCACAGCTTCCATTGTGCCATCTACAAAGTGTGTGGGTTTTTGTTTCCATTAAGGTGGGCCGYTCCCCTGGCCCTCTGCCAGCCTCCCGCCGAGGCCTCTCAGAGAGGAGGGGCAGCAGCCACAGGTCCGACAGGTGCTAGCATCTTGGCAAGGAAAGGAGGATTCTTTTCCCGGTGTCTTTTAATCTCTCCTGATGGGTGATTTCAATAGTCTTTGGTCTGTACGGGATCACAAGCTCCCCAAAGCCCTTGAGCCAGGGCAGCAGTTTCAGGCAAAGGAGCTTTCGGTCAGGATGCCTGCCTTCTCTCTGGTACCCCCCCGTGAGGAACAGGGGTAGGGATTAGCGCGGCTCGTTCAGGCTGGGGCAGCACTGATGAGTTTGTCAGGMAGACTGGAATCTGCAGCCGAACAACTCCAGTGTCAGTGTTGATTCATGAATCCTTGAAGTGTTATTTACTGACTCTCCCAAGTAATTCTGGTGCCCTAGAGACATTGTCCAATGCACAAATGCCACTGTGCATTCTGCAAATGCAGAAACAAGTTAAGCTTTAGCTGCTTATTCTTTTAATTGAGCCCATGAAAGGGAGCACTGGACCTCCTGACACTCTGCGTTGGGGTGCCAGGCTTTCATGTTCATTTGCAGGAGGGGAAGACCAGAACTGGAAGAAGTGGGGGGGGAATCAGTTCTGGTCTAATCTGGTTCTAATTTTTAGGCAGCCATTGCTATGTTTTTGATGACTGCTGCCAGCTTGCCTGTGTGAGGCAGGCTCTCCAGCCCCTCCTTCAAGACCAAGGTGCCAGGGCCAGAAACCAGATTTGTGTCCCCACAGGGCAATGCAAAGCCCCTTCCCAAGGGTACTGAGTGTAGCACCCAGGTCTCCTGAAAAACAAAAGCATTCCTCACCGGACTGTTGGTACRGATTACCAAGTGTATTTTTCCTGGTGTGCGGTGACACTATCCACACTGTGGTAGGCAATTCCTGTCATCTCTGTGCTGGCTGATCACACCCTCCTATGATCCCTGCACAAGGTGGAGTTTGTTACAGAATTGGGAAGGAGGGGTTTCCTAAGAGCCCCATCTTTCTTTCTGGGCTCTTCCTGAGGTGCCAGTGTCCTTTCAGAGAATGGCAAGGATGATCGAGCACCTCTTCCAGTCCTGAACTATACCATGTCCTTCATCCTGAATAGGGTTTCAGATGTGAAAAGGAGCATGCTGACCTTATGGTGAGAGAGGGTACCCAATTACTGGCCCGGCCTTTCATGCTCTCACCCAGACATCAAGCCACGCTAGAGCACAGTCCATCCACACTTACTCCTGTAGACTTAATGTGCACCAGAGTCAGGCCTGACTTTCCTGAATTGCAAGGAAAACAGTAGTGTCATATATCTGTGGAGTGTTTTGATCCCCAAGCTCAGTGCGCCACAGGAAAGGCAGGTGGCACAGAAGTATACATCTCCCTGGGTGGTATAGCGCATGCTTCAGGCTGTGGCACAGACAACAACACATCTATTGCTCTGATAGGATCTGGGGCTGGTGACTATATAGGGCAATTAGCAGAGGCCTGAAGTTGACAGACTATCATCTCTCTGACAGTCAGTACTCAGTAGTTTTGTATAGCGAACGGAAACTGCCAATCCTTAGGGCTCTTCAAGTTCTCTCAGAGGTGAGACTACTGAGAGTGCCTCCCATTTAGTCTGAGCTCAGCTACAGCCTGTGTGAAGAACACAGAATATGGATCATCATTCTTTATCTGTCCACGATCCTCAACATTCAGTGTCCGTTTCTCTAATAGGTATAAGGAACAGTCTCCTCTGAGTTGCAGGACAGATTTTGGATGCTGCTATGGCTTGAGCTCTTTCCTTTAAGAATGAATAGCATAACTGCTCTGATACTTTCCTTTGTTGTTTTTTTTTCCCAGGGGTTTTGCCAGATAAAGGAGACTTGTTTCTGGACCCTGCCATGGATCAGGAACTTGAGAAATTGTAAGTGGAATTGCCTAAAGTAGGAGGTAAAGCAACAGACTAAAGGTAGCATGCTAAGGAAGACTTTAGTAAAAAGTACTGTCCCTATTCCTTTGCTCTACTATAAAATAATAGAGGAGCTAACAGAGCAGCCTGAGCAGAGAGGGCCTCTTTCTTTGGGGTGCCTTGGTGCAGCTAACAAAATCCTTAGAAGAGGCTTCAGAAACAGAGGGGAAAAGTGTGCCTCAAAGAGGGATCTAGAGGAAGCAGCAGTCTCTAATGAACAGGGAAATTTTGTTTGGATGGTGAAAACTAGGAGTGTTGTAGGACACAGGCTGAGCCCAGAAGACAGATCTGTTTAAACAGGAAGAAAGATTCACACAGCGAGTCTGGTAGGTAGTAGTGCAAGGTGTTCCCCCTCTGTGCCATGAACATCTTTCCGTCCCTGTGCTAGTTGTGAATAAGTCCTCCTCCCAGGCTCACTTCAAAACTGCTATGGTAAAGGTTGGAGATGACAAGTTAGGCTGCCTAGCATTTGCCTTTTCTCTTTCAGGGTAGCTCAGGTTTCAAGGCTKTCGGTCTCCGGTCCCAGCAGCTCCAGCGGCGACACAGCTAATTTGCCTGTCCGTAACTCACCCAGAATTAACTCTCCCTGGAAACCTCTACACCATCGGCGAAAAATGGATGCTGAGAGTGAAGGCTCCAATGAAGAGACAGACTCCTCTGAAAATTGAAGGTTGTGAGGGTGGGCATCGTTCCCATCTTGGGTTTCTCYAGAACCCACTGGAGGAACAGCACCTCCTCCCAGAGCATCTGCTCTGGTGGTGGGTTCTGTCCACATCACAGTGTGTGCGGCTGTGCCAGTCCCCATTGCCAGGTCCACCCATCTCTTCCCAGAAAGAACTCTGCCTTTTTCCTAGCTCCAAATTCGTGCAGGAATAGCCAGCTCCTCTGCAGAAGCAATTTCCAGCTGCAGAGTTATGCTACCCTCTGCTGGTAAGCAAGACAAACCAGCAGACCCTAGCTCTGCCTCCACTTGGAAATAGCCGGGTATTCTCCCACCGGGGCTCTCCCTCACAGTTCAGCAGGTGCTGGAGCAGTGGGAGTGCTAGCGCAGGCTGCTTGCCAGTGTTTTGTTGTGCAACTGTGTTCAGACTTGGCCTAGACAATAGAGTGGTTAAATCGCCAGCGGCACCTCTGCAGTCATGCCCCATTATAATTACTCCCAGTAAAGCTGCACCTGCATATGATCAAAGGTAGAGAAATTYGTGAAGTCCCTAGAAAAGAAGGGCTTAGGTCTTGCCCATGCCACCTGTCTCTGCTTTCTCCTCCATGTGTCCAAGACTTGCCAAAGCAAATATAGCAAATAAGCTAGATTGCAGTAAGTACTGCATGGTGCTGTCTGGCTCCTCTGCTGTACCGAGTTCCCTTCTGTGAGGCCTCCCACTGCCTCCAACAGYGTCTTAAGGTCATTTGGAAAAGAGAGCTTCAGAGGGGTTGGAGGAAAGAGACAGAGAAACTCTTTTTAAATTCCTCAGCCACAGGTGCTGCAGCTTGCAAACATGTAGAGCATCTGCTGGGGTCAGGTGGGCAGAAGCACTAGGGGAGAAGGAAGCTGTTATCAAGTGAGTCCCAGGTATTTTTTTTGTAAATATTGGCATTGTTGTAGCATCATAGTGTAGCCCTTACAACTACAAAAAGTGGTGTCTCATTGTGTTAATGGTAACTAACTCAGCAGTTTGGCCTCCACAGCCCTGAACGCTTTGTCTAGCCCACTCCTGTGCCTCAGCTTGCATAGACTAAAGATTTCCTGGGGAACTTTGATGCTTTGGGAGCCTCCTTGCTCCTCCTGTTCACAAAACGCTGCACGGTGGGCCAAGAGCTGGAACCCAAAGCTTTACAGTGGCCCTAAGCTGAGTGGATTCAACACATGCTGGAGCTATTTTAAGGACTAATCCTGTAACTAGTGCTGAGTCCGTACCACAGCCCCACCTGTAGAGGTAGTGCGAGGAGTTATTTATTTATTCTAAGTTATTTTATTTATTAATGTGCTCACTAACCGCGCTTCCTCTCCCAGCCATCAGCGAGTGACTGTGACCGCCCGGCAATAAAGCGCGCTGTGTCAGGCCACTGCTGCAGCTGGGGTCTTCCGGGCTGCCGCGGCCGCTCCTCAGGCCGGGGCTCACGCCCTGGGGGGGCGGTACCGGGCGGACAGGAGCAGCGCAGGGCAGCGGCGGTACTCGCGGGCCCCGGCCGCCTTCCCAGGTGCCCCGCCAGCTCCCGCCTCSCCCCGGGAAGGGACGGCACCAGCGCCGGGGCGTCCCCGGGCCGCGCCTGCGCGGGAGCAGCGCCCGCTCACCCTCGCGCCCCGGCACTGCTCGCGGCCGCGCAAGCGCAGCTGGCGTCCCGCCGCGCCCGGGCCCACCGCGCAAGCGCGCTCGCCCTGCCTTCCCGCCTCCGCTGCCTCCCCTCAGAGCTCCCGCTCCGCCGCGGGGTCCGTTACGGTGCAGCCGCGCCGGGGACAAAGCCGCAGGAAGGCCCGGCCCTTACCCAGCTCCTGCCCCACCGCAGCGGCAGAGTAACCCTTCCCCTCCCGCGCCTGGCTGGACCCGAGAAGGTTACGGACAGAAACTTCAGAACAAACAGCCCCAGCCTCTCTTTTTGCTAATAGTTAGTGCGTAACTAGCCCTTTTACCCCCCTTTTTCTTCCTACCCTGTCCTCAACACCACAGTCCAAAGAGAAAAAACATGCTCTTGTTAAAACCAGAGGCAGGAGCAGAGAGCTAAGTTGAACAGGACTAAAAGGACAGTCCTCACTCACTGCTGCACTTCAGCGGTTCATCTCACGAAGTCAGAGGTTCAGGACTTCGACCTCAGTCCAAAGCTGGGCAACAAAATAACCAGGATCCAGCAGATATGTTTACAGTACTTCTTTACCCAGGCCTTTTTTGCTGATGATGTAAGTGGAAGCTAAAAAAATAATCTTTGCTTTGTTTGATTTTTTCTTCCTGCATCAATATATGCTGGTTTACAAGACAGTAAAAAGGATTATCCCATGGTAAAAGTCAGACCCTGCAAATACAGGACTCCACAGCACCATGGATTGGGAGCACTGAGCAGAACAAAAAAACCCAGTCATGTCTGTGGGAACCAGGTAACATGATGTTCAGAAAAACAAACATTCCCCTTTCCTCCATCACTTGGTGAGCTAAGGTATGGGCCAAGCAGGACAGGAGCACTGATGGGGGCAGCCCAGGAGTTCCTGTCATATCTTTTACATCAGTGAGGTTAAACCTGTAAGAAGGCCTGTCTCCACTGGCTAGTAGATAGCAGTGGGTATGAGGGCACATTGAATTTTAATAGAGTGGAATCCAGAGATATTTGGAAAGCATCCTGGGCACAGCCATGTCCTGACCCCCTCTGCTTACCTTCTCCCCTCCCCACCAACCCCAGACAAACTAAGACAATCCTGCAGAGTTTACTCCAGGCAAAGGTGGTATCAGTGCCTCTTGCTGGCTTCCCTGYGAGTTGCAGTCCCTGGGTCATCAATATGAGCCGTAACGATCCTGGGGAGGAAACAGACCAAGACACCATGCTCCAACACTTCATGCAAACTCCAGAGATGGATAACAAGGTCTTGGGGCATCTGGGATTGGAATGCCRCACGAGGTTACCTAGACAGGACACCATGCAAAGGCAGGAAATCACATGGCCTTAACTTTTTAAGTTCTACCTGAAATTTGTGGGAAAAGGYATATCTGACATAACAAGGTGTCCTGTCCAACAGGAGAGTTAGGTTGGCCAAGTAGAGTTCACTGGCCACTTGGAATTGCTCAGCTATTGTAGCATAGTGATCAGCTACAAAAGATAGGTCTCTACCTGGGACTTTCCACATAATTTGAGAAGACAGTGATAATTCCAGCAGAAGCCAGGATATGGTGAAAGTCCCTGAGCATGACGATAGCCCATCTGAAGGTGCCATAGTATAACCTCACCTGGAGGGAGTTCATCACCCCATTTGCTAGGACAGCCATCTTGCCAGCAACAGATTTCACTCCTTGCTTGAACTGTGCAATGTCAGCTGCAGGCAGGACATTTCCAATTGACACACCACCTACGATAACCGGCAGGAGTTAGCCCGGAGTCCCCCAGCTCCAGAAACCGCCCTGACCCTCTCGAGTCTAGGTCCTCCAAAGCTGCCCCATTCCTCAACCCGCTGAGCRCTAACAAACCTGAGTGCGCATTCTCGGCCTCTCCAAACAGGTCTGCAGAGCTGATGGCACTGCTGCCTGAGAGCTGCTGCAGTCGGGATCTGGCTTCGTACTGCAGCAGAAAACAAAACAAAACGGTTATAAAGGAATGGAACAAAGTAGGACCTGAGCAAACAGGAGAAGATGAATCCAGAGCTGTACCAGCTTAAGCACTGCAGAATGCATCTACCTCAGCGTCTGCCTCCCGCCCGAAGAACATATCTGAAGAGATGGCTTTAGCCCCTGCAAACTTCTGCCGAGCTTCATTTGATTCCACGACTGATGTCCTGTTCTCCGTCTCCCGCCTACTGGTGGGTCTGAGGAAACAAGAGAGGAGACATCTCAGCTTAAGCTCACCAACACAGTAAAGAAACAGACTTCTCTCTCAGACCCCATCTGATCAAAAGAAAGCAACAAATCCTCAAGTGCTAGTTACCATCAGGGTTCTCCTCTCCCCACCTCACTACAGCCACCACTTGATGACCATAAAGGCTGTATCAAACTTAGGGRCACAATAGGCAAAGAAGTGCCCAAGCCTAGTTCACCGAAGGCCCTTTTTCTTGGGCTTGTCCATGCAAGTTATCTTCTGCAGCACAAGGCTCCTATCATAACACAGCAGTATCTCTCCCCACAGCTCCTAGACCTATCCCTTTGCCCCACACACAAGGAAGGTACAGTAGCAGGCACTTCACCTCTCTGAAACTGGCCGAATACTGGAAATGGTCACCTCAGGTTCCTCCTCTTTGTCCATACCCCATGAAGAGTCCGTTTCCCACCGTGAGCCAAATGCATCTTCAAATGAGAAGGGACTATATTTGTACCTAGGTACCAAAAATAAGTAATTTAGGCCAGACATTAAATTCAGGAATAAGCCAAAGACTACACTGAAGGTTAAGTCTTACTTGGGGGGTCCAGATGTGAAGCCTCCAGCATCTTCAAACAAGTCCAATTGGGAGCGGGAAGATTTTGCAGCCAGCGGTGTCTCCTGCTCGATTACTTGCATCTCGGACATCACCGAGTGTGAAACAGAACTAGCACAACAAACAGGCAGTCAGGGCCGATGGGTCTGACAGCATCCAGCCCCTAAACCAGTCTGGCTCAAAACTGAATCTGGCCTTCACAGGCAGGGCAGGCACCACAAGTCTTGAGGGAGAGCTGTGGGATGCCAGCCCCTTTCACCACTTATCTAGCTTATCCTGACTCCCTCAGAAGTCTTKAGCTACCTTCTTAGGGAAGTATTCTGCAGGGGGACATCTGTCAAGCAGCAGGGCTTTAGGGCTAGACACTGACAGGTCACACACATCTTTGGAAAAGCTCAAATGAGAACTAGAGCCTCTGAACAGAATGACCATTCCTTCTGCAGCCTGAAGCATTTTTAGACATAGTCCAACATATGAGCACTTAAATCAGCTCCTTATCTCTTACAAGAGCAGCAASCTACTGCCTTCAGGAAACTTTTCCAGAGCAGGGTGCTTCCAAGGCACCTGTCTGCCCTATGCCATCCACAGCCAAGTACCTTCTGGACACCAAGCCCATGCCCAGCCTCTCTGCTTGTTCACGCTTCTTCCCTTCAAGGTTCTGAAGTTTCTTCTCTTCCTTCTTCCGATCAAGCTGCAGTTCCTGATAAGCCAGTCGCATTGAGGTGACTCTAAAGGAAAGAGCTATGGTGGGCACCAGCTCATTACCCTCCCCGCCCCCAGCCCACGCTGTAGAGGGGCAAGGGGGAAGAGTAACCCTGACAACCCATCAAAACACCYATTTCCACAACAGCTCTGCCAAAAATCCTTGCATAGAAGCTACTGCTTGTCTTCCCATCTCACCTCTACTGGGATTCAACTCTTTTTGGGCTAACCATGATTTCCTTACTGTAAGCATTGCCCCCCTGGCCCCGACAGAATGCCCCATCCAGTTCAGCCTTTGACTTTTTCAGTCCTGTCCAAAGGACAACAGGAACACAAAATACTTCCATACCTGCTCCTTAAACTCTTCCAGGGATGCTAATTTGAATAAAATATGGCAGGATAACTTGTGCCCTGCTGTAAGGACCATATTGGCTTATAGCYACTGCTCATCCTATCGTACAGGATGTTCTGAACTCACATTAGGTGGCCCTAGGGTGAACAGCATTAACTTCATCTTACTTCTGCCTTATGTATGCAAGGTTTTCAGCCCAAACAGGGCACTTACACGGACTCCTCAGCTTGTTTCCTGGACTCCACTGCCTGCTGCTCCCTCAGCTGCTCTGCCACCTGGGCTTGCCGCTCAATCTCACTGAAGCTCTGGCTGCTCACTTTCTGGGCTCCAAGACCTTTTTTTGCACCCAACTTGAAAAACAAAAACAAAATGCGATTTCTTCACCCCAGATTGTAGAAAACCAGAATTCTACTCCTTGCTGCACTGATCAGGCCTTTGGTCTCTAGGTGTAGTCACAACCTACAGACCCAAGAGAGCTTGCAACAGAGTATGGAAGAACACCCAAGAGTTAACCCACCAGTGGCCAGTGCTAAGAGATCAGCCACATACACTTCAGACCACAAGAAGTAATGATCCAAAACCCAATTGTTTTCATCCATTAATATACAAGCTATCTTTCAAAATAAGCAGTGATATAATCAAAGCTCTCCCTTCCCCAAATGGATCTCAGTACGCAGCTTCATTAAGGGCAGAAAGCAAGGGCCAGGGAAAGGACAGCAGTAATATGAGACATGCTCTATTTCCTCTGCATAAAATGAGCTCRGACATACCCCTTTCTTGGCAGCTCCTGGCTTCTTCTTTCCGATGAGGGAGGATTTAAGTTCTGCAAGAGGAGGGAAGCAGCAAATAAGCAGAAGTTTATTAATTTAAGAAGCCAAAATTAGTCAGCAACCCACACGAACATCCACCACAGTCCAGCTGCTATAGACTCCAGGGCACACCATGCAGCTTCACATCAGAAGCCTGGGTGACTTCACCCAGCCAAGAAAGATGCACTTAGAAGCTCCACAATTGCAGGCTGGTGGCCTAGAGAAGCATGTCCATTGCTGGAGAAACTTGTAAGTCAATTAAGACCTCTGAATAGCTCCTCCAAGTGTCATGCAGTTGGTGACCCTACCCAGTAGGGATCAGGATAGCTAGAGAAAGACTAGATTTATTCCATACAAAAATCCAAGAAAATGCAGCTTCAGAGCCATATGAGGGTCAGTGCCTCACCAATGCCTTAGGGACAAAGAAACAAGAACCCTAAAGTCACGTTTACRTGACCAGACCAACAACAAAATGGACCTAAAGTGCAGTGAGCTGTAAAAGCAACAGGTTCCCCAACACCTTGCACCAGGAACGTGTCACTCTGCAKGCATGAAGCATGCCACACTTGTAAGACCAGCCAAGGTCCAGCCAAGCAGCAGATGCCTGGGGAAAAGTGTAAGAACAAAGCAAACACAGAGGGACTGCCCAAGACATTTTCCCAGCTTCCAGCACGTAGCTCCAAAATCTTTTATCGCCCTTGTTGGGCTTTTCTTCCACAAAAGTGTCTCCTTACTTTCTATACCCACATGACTTTTGTRAACCCATACTTTAGATCATTCTTGACAGCCTTTCCTGTATCTTTTCTAGTCTTACCGTAAGTTTTTGAAATAGGGGCGTTTGAAACATTCGCACTATGCAAGACTGTTTTCAGCTCACTTGCTCACTCTTCCCAACATTTGATTTGGGTTTTTTTTTTTTTTTTTTAAATTATTATTACTGTCAGGAAGTATTTAACAGAAATTACAATAAGATCCCTTTCCAGAGAAGTAGTAGCTGGTTTAGATCCCAATACAGTACATGTAAGCTTTGGCTCATTCTCTCCCTCCAAGCACAGGAAGCTAAAGTTAGAGTTGAAGGCAGAATCACAGAAGGGGCAAGCAGAGTTGTCACAAGCAGCCAGCGCAGGCCAGCTGTTAGCCAGTTACCTCTGGCAGGAGCAGACCCTTGTGTTGATAGATACATGGACATGTCTGAGGAAGAGACATAAAACACGGGGAATGAATAGGCACTTGAGGACACAGGCTTTCCACCCAGGATGAACTCACTGTGGGCTAGGAGCAMACTCTCAATAAGGAAAGAAGCTCCAACTAGCTGCTCTGTGTGCAGCCAGGACAGTCATGGCAGGGGAGAATCAGATACAACTCCCTRTCACTCTGGGAGCTAAAAATTCATTTGCCTCCAAAGGTTCTGGGGGRAAAAAAACCACACAAACACCAYGGCCACATGGCCTTGATCAGCCAAGTTCTAGATATGCAAATGCCAAGTTTTGTCCAAAGCTCAGAAAATGCAAACAAGCTTTTGGGAAGGCGACAGCTTTGARCTTGATCATCCAAAGGAGGAGGAAACCTCCAGTAAACTGTGGCTTGGTTTTGGGGTTCAGGGAGATCCTCAGTACTGGCTCCACAGGAAGATAAGCTCCTTTAGACATTCTGAAAGTTGGCTCATCAGTTCCAGCTCCACTGAGCTTACTACTGAACAGTAGGTATAAAAGCAAGACTGATCTGAGACATAGTGAAGAGTCTTACTTACCTAGAGGAGCCTTAGGAGATGTGCTCAACAAGTCAATAGATGGGCCTTGGCTGGAACCTGTGGGCACAAAACCAGACTGATTCTCAATCCCTTTCTTTTCAGTGTGCTCACAGTTCCACTGTCTCTCTTCTATCTCCTCTGCCCTTCCCCCCGCGCCCCAAACAAGCTAAGTTACAGTTTGAAACATGCAATTTTCCAAGCACAATAACTTTATGTCTCCACAGAGTTATTCCCTCTGCAGTGTTCTTAACACATTAAAAGCAAGCAAATACTCTACAGGGGAATACACAAAGCTGTTTCAAATTACAGCTATGCTCCCAGATTTTTGGTTTCCTTGTCATTCACCCTAGAAACAATTTTTTTGCTCTATATTCGTATGTCATTTCCAGACCCAGCAAATTCAAGGGATAGAGAAGAGTGYTTAGACAAATAATTATGTCTGGAAACAGGGAAACAGGGCAGCTAATCCTCAGAAGAGTTTTGTCTGCATTTCAGGAAAACCAGAGAACTGATCCCAAACAGAACAAAGTTTTTAGAAGTCTCCACTAATTTAACTAAACATCATAGAGTGCACAAAGCTTCCACTCCTTCAAGCCTGAACCAAAAGGAAAAGCTCAGCCCTTCAACTGTGGTACAGAAGTGTATTCTCCTGGAAACGAAGTCAGGTTCTTGGAAAAGTTATTCAGCAGGGAACTCACTCGACACTTCACTGCCTTCTGATGACTTTGCTGCTTTTTCCACCTCCGGGAAAGGCTGTGCAGGATTCTGGCTGGCATCTGCTATATCCCAGGTACTGGAAGACTGCAAGGAGATGCTCATTCCAGTGATTTGCAGAAGATTAATGAAAAGAACAATCCTGAACTTACTTCAGGTTTAGTGACCTGTATTCAGTTTTAGGCCAAAAGAAACGTGTTCCAAACTCCAGACTATGCCTTCACTGAAGATAAGATAACATATGGAAAACTCCACATTCCCTTAGCAGGGACAAAAATTAAAGGAAAAAAAAAAAAAAGGAAGCTAAGCTGAATGGAAGGCCAGGAGGAACAATAGCATCAGTCGACAGTAGTATCAGAGTTGGCTACTGCGAGGACTTGCCAGGTTAAGGAGATGAGCTTAAAAGTCTGGGAGAGAGCATGAAAAAAAWAATCTCTGCTTCCACCATCTTTATTGCCACACAGCCAATTCTCACGTTACTCTATTCACTTGAGAAAGTCTGCCTAGCATTGTGCAAGCAGTTGCCCAAATCCACTTTACCAGGGTCTATGCACTGAAAAGCTGACTAAACCAGAAGCTCAAAGTAATAGCCAGTTGTTGCTTTAACTGTACAAAGAGACTATGCATTAACACAGTACGCAAAGCATTTTCCAGGGAGTAACTGGTAGCTCTGAGTATTCCTTAAAGATAAATGGTCTCGAAAACAAAGGACATGGATATTACAGGCCCCATGAGGGATTATTTAGATCTSTGACTATGTCCCCAGCTGATGACTGAATGTTCTTCCATGTTATTACTGAACGAGTATACAATTAGAGTCCTTCCAAACTAAGTGGGACTGCTCCTGGCTGAAGAGCTGGCTATGTGAGAGCTGTTAAGGCTGTCTGGTTTAGACAGTTCTTCTCACCTGTGTGTGCTCCATGAAGAAATCAGCATCACTCTTGTCAGGAGAGTGCCCAGGGGCTCCACTCAGTCCATCTATAAGCAGCTGAAGAAAGGAGAGGGGAAAAAAAAGAAGGTATCCTACAAGACTCAGCATCCAGCACTACACATYTAACAGTACAGAGCTGCTCAGACTTACATCAGTGCCATACTTGGCCATGGCAGCACTCGCCAGCTGCCGGATCTTCTCCCTGTACATCTGGGCAGCTCGACTATTATACTTAGCATTGGCATCTGTGGTAGTACAGCCGTGCTGGCGGAAGAAAGCAGTCTGAAAAGAGAAGAATATTCAGTCTCCTGACTGCTAGATCATACTCAAGCAAGCATTAGACATAAACTCAACAGAAAAAGGAAGCTTCCCAGAGACAGAGGATGATATACTGAGCACACAGCGTGAACCAACCATTCATCGATCAGCTTTCTCCAGGAAGTCTCACTCCAGGCCCCAGAGGCCTCAGAAAACCATCCCTGTCCTCCACAGGAGGAGGCTTCTGAGTCACAATCCCGAGCACGAGTTTTCAAACTGATCAGTGTTACTAACTTCTTTCATTTAAGAGGACTGTGCCTCTCATTTAAATGAGATGTACGGAAATGACAGATCTGCACATCAGAAAACAATACATTCAAAAGTCACAGTCTGCCTTCTGGCACATCTGACAAATGCCTCTCCTCATTACACATTTCAGATGAGGTTGGCACCCAGAAAAAAAAAACAAACACAAAACAAAACAGATGAGATTGGTACCAAGGAAGCCACACAAAGGAAAGGAACAAGAAACAGAGGATGTGGATTAGCAAGAGGGAAAGCAAGCAAAATGCCTACAGAGGCTCCTCACCGCGTTGGCATTGCTGCCCACTTGCATACACCTCAGCTGGAACCAGTTCCAGTTAGAATCCAACTCTGTGGACCTGTGTGAGAACCAATTATTTCTATTAATAAYGTGCAGGCATACCAAATGCAAAAGCAAGCTCTGAACTAGAACCATCAGATATCCCACTACTGTCTGAGAGTATAGGGGCAAAGAGGGAAAGAACATCTTGATAACGTCTTTGCTCCTGTAAGAAATTAATCTGAACTTTTAAAATGAGCAAAAAAACCCACAGTTTCAGCTTCACAACAAATAACAGTTTCCAAATTTAGAGRACCTCTCACTTGTATTGCTTGTTAAGAGGGCAGAGGTTGAGCTAGGAAAGCACACCCAACAACTTTCATTCTACATGTGACCTCACCACAACATGAGAGACTCGTATTCAGCCCGTCCCACAGATTAGGCCAGAACACATGACAAAGCAACGGAGAAAACAACCAAGTAAAGCTAGGTGACGGAGTATRTCTCATATCAGTTACTCAACTTATCTCTGAATAAATAAAATCACAGTTCTGTTACTTAAAACGCTTAGAAGTACCGACAATAAGAACAACAGGCTGAAAATCTGACACCATCTTCCCCACTAGGTTGATACAGAAAAGATTAAATAATATTCCTGGTTTCGCCTTGCTCAGCATTACAAGAAAGACTTCCATATTGCTGCTTTACTGGCAAGATTCACACACCACACTCTCAGCTTCTACAATTCGGAGTCCAGCCAGCGTTTCTGCAAGGTCAGCGAAAGTAACATGCCAATGTTCCACTGAGGTGCTTTGGAAACKCCATCCTGGAGGGGCTGAGTGACCTAAAACCTCCACCGAGCCAGCCACGTAAAACCCGAAGCCATCGCTCCGTGATCACGCTTCTCTCAGAGTCCCTGCGTGTCCCCACACCAGCAAGGCAGCGCGGCTCCAGGCCTGCCCGCCGGCACCCCGCGGGCCGGAGCCCCGCGCTGCCCGCACCTGATGAAGCTGAGGTGCACGCCCAGGGACCTGTGGACGCCGGAGCAGTCGATGCACAGGAAGACCCCGTAGGTGATGCTGGCCCAGCTCGGGTTCTTGGCGCCGCAGTCGAAGCACGCCTAAAGCGAAGGCAGAAGGACGGCCGGGCTGAGGCGGCGGCTCTGCCGCTCCTCCACCCCCTGCCGCAAACCGGTAGCTCCGTCCCCCGCGGCCCGACCGCTCTCCCCGGGCCCTCCCCGCGCCCCAGGAGCCCCCTAACCCGGCCGCCCCACCGCCGCAGCGCGGCCCGGAGCCCACCGGGGCCTGGCCCGAGCCCAGGCCACGGCCGCAGGGAAGCAGCCCGGCTCAGAAGGGCGRGAGGCCGCCCGGCGTCGCCCCGCTACCTTGTTCGCCGGCGCTGCCCGGAGCCGCTTGAAGAGGGTCTGGATCTCCGTCTTGCTCGGCTCCGCCGCCATGATCTCTCCTTCCCAGACACCACTGCGGCGACGGGTGCCGGCCGGGCCCAATGGGCGCCGGGGGCCGGGCCGCAGTACGGGTGCCGCCCGAGCCCACACGGCCCGCGGGCGGGTCCCCGCGGGGGTCAGCCGCTACCTGCSCCGTCGCCATGACAGCGGGGCCGCTCCGCCATTAACCGCTCCAACCGCCACAGCCGGCGGGGCTGCTCGCCGGGAGTCCCCACCTTCCCCGGGCTCAGGGGCGGCCCCGGCGCCCAGGGTGGGCGTTTCGGGTCACGGCCCCTCCTGGGCACCCTGCGCTAGCCCCACCGTCACCCCATCCACCCCTCCGGCCCCGCCGCTTCTCGGGTTCACGGCGTTGTCCTCTGCAAACCGCTTTCCGAGTCTAAACACGAACGGGGACGTTTCCACGCCCGTCAGCTCYGGCCGTTCACGGTGTTCCCTCAGTCCCGTCACGACGCAGGCATGCGGCAGGAGGCAGCGGCGCTCTCGAGGAGCATTACTGACCGTGCCCTTCCTCTGGGGGACAGAGAGGCTTTGTAGAATAGCAGGGAGGCAATGCCGGCCTTGGGTCAGCTGCTACCTGAGAAAAAGCTCAGGTGAGGGCTCACCTGCTGCAGCAGCTGGACCTCGGGATGCCGGGCCTGGTACACTACCACAGGTGAATGGACTTGGAAATGATTTAGTCAGCTGGAGACTTCTCAAGAGCAGCGAGCAACACTGCCTAATCCTGTGCAATAATCAAGGTAGGGAGGTTATTACTTCAGACCAAAGATGGTGTCAGGGCCTTAAAATGCTATATTACCTGCTTGGAAGCAGGAGGGAATGGACTAGAAAATCATTCAGTTATAATGCAAGAAAAATGGGAAAAGGTATGGTTGTGCTATATAGACCATTTCATGCTTTAGCCAAAAAAAATAAAAAAGCGACTGCAGAGCAGTGAGTGGTTCAGAAGAGCAACAACAACAAAAGCTAATCAGTAGCATGGTATTACTGAGATGGAATAGATTGGGATTTCCTAACCTCCAAAAGGAGATTTCTCTGTAGCACCAGCTTGTCACTAAAAGAAACAGTTAAATGTACTAATATCTGGACAAGACAACTTTCAGTTTAAATTTAAAGGCTTTCCTTTCACTCTTTTCCACAGATACGTAAGGTAGACTGTAGAATCGATTGCAATGGGAACCTAGGACCCATGATCTTAGCAAGATCCATAAAGTCTTGGGACATACAGATGCAATCAGGAACAACTGAGTTGTTGGGCAAAAAAACCCTGCAGAAAAACCTCTGCAGGTTTAGCAGGGGYATGAAGTCTTGCTTCTGGGAATCAGCAAAGCTCTAACTACGTGATCAGAGTGAGACCTGATATGGGAGCCACGTAGCCCTACAGTAAGATGAGAGGCTTCTSGCTGACACATCTGATTCGAGCTACTCCGAGAGAAGATTCTGAACTGGGTAGTGAAGCCTGATCCAGCCTGCCAGGGCTCATTCTTGGCAGCAGTCTTGTCTTAAGTAGCCCCTGGTGTCTGTTGCTCTTATGCTGCTACCTTAATTGTGCCTATATGCCCATTTCTGGGACTACACAAACAGTATTGGGGAATCAATTCAGGTAAAAGTAACTGATAGCTTTTTCCTCACAGCTATTTTTAAGCCAGTTGAGTTCCCTGATCCCATTCACAGTGCAGCTGTCCTGGCAGTCATACCAGAAGAGCCAATGTCAGGGTGCAGCAAGGGCTGGCTGCACCCTAGGAGAAGGAGAGCTGTGAGGGGAGTGGTTCCCAAGGCCAACAAGCCTGGGCCCTCGTCAGCCATGATCCATCCCCACAGTACCTGAGCCAGGAGAGCCAGGAAGGCCCAGGGTAGCGGCCCCATTTGACCAAGAATTGAGATAGCCAGGCAAGCTCATGGTGATGAGGTAGTCCGCAACCAAGCTGGGAAGTCAATCCACAAGTCAGGATCAGGCCCAGCAATTGCCCGGCATGTCTGTGGTGGTAAGGCAAGGCAAGTCTGAGGTCAGGCTGGTAAGCCAGCCTACAGGTCTGGATCAACAACACACAGCCAGAGACCACTAGTCCTCCAACTTAGCTCAGACAGGGACTGGTAGCTCTGGGCTGAGCTATAGACCCATGGGCAGGGGGTGGGTAGAGGCCCCAGGTGAGGCTGCTCAGGGCAATTAAGGCCTGTTGGTGCACTCAGGGCCCTAACAGCTGAAGCGAGGTAGAAGGACAGGAGAGGGAGTGTATGGTGGCAGGGTGGAGGCTGTGTAAGCCGCATCTTGTTGTGTAGAGGAGCAAGTTCAGGCAATGAGTGTGCATTGGGAGTGGTGGTGTTCATGCTGGCTCAGGCAGTCTTAATCCGAGTTGCTTGCGCCTACCTTGTCACTATCTGTTGTGCGGTGCTGCTCCCCTCCTCTGCTGGCTTTGTTCTCACTAGGTCTGTGTTTGGCTGTGTGATGGAGATGTCGTGCAGGGGTTAGGAGAGACAGAGTCTGTTCATGCTGGCATTACCCCAGCTGGGGCTTGCGAGAGAGAAATGGCATGTGCCCAGGAGGAGCCAAGGCAGCCTCAGAGGCCAATAGTCAGTGTCACGCTTTGTCTCTGCCTGTCTGCTAGGAGATATGGGGAGATGCAGTGCAGGCTCCTCTTCTCCGTGGAGGGTGCACAGTTTTTTCTTCACTGCGCTGTGTCTTAGGAAGGCTTGCTACAGCAGGGTTACTTGAGCTTCTCTGTCTCAGCTGGGTCCCTTGCAGACCTTCCAGCCCATGCTGGTTGCTCCAAGTCCTGGCAAGGCTGCTGATCCTGTCCATCAGTTTTACATAAAAGCAGCAGGAAGAGCATGCTGCTGGTCTGAGAAATAGTCAGCTTCTTTTTGTTGCCTTTGTCAGTACAGGAAAGACCTCCTGCTGTTGACTGTTCCCTGTGAGCGCGTGCTGTCACTGCACAGTTCTTGCTATTTCCTGCATCTGTTTCTTTTGCATCTCGTGCTTTGGTGCTGAATTTCTGAGCTCCAAGCTGGCAGTCTGCTCTTTGGCCCTCAGCTTCCCTGTCCATCTACATCACATCTGACATCTGCCTCTTTCCTCCTGACTGCTGTGACACCAGACCCTGAGCCCGAGGTAGCCTCCTAATGAGAGACYGCCTTGCTGTGACCCACCTCTGTCAGTAAAAGTCCCCAGCATCATCCAAGAGAGCAAAGGAAGGTGACCAGGCCTGTTCCTGGAATCTGCCATACCACTGGGGACCCATTTTCAGTACAGAAGTCTTGTTGTCTGAGGGCATGAGGTTACTGTGAAAGAGAGCTGGAGAGGCTCGGGAGTGAAGTGCTGTGATAGAGGTAAAACCTGCCCTGCACTTACAGGTCTGAGCTGAAGAGAAGAGAAGAAAAAGTGCTTCTCTGGGAGTCTGTCCAGAAGCAGGGTGGCAGAGGGGAAGAGGGACCTTGCTCTCTTCTCCCTAGCCAGCAAAGAACATGGGTGAAAGGACTGTGCTGGAGAGGGAGGGAGGTGGCTAAGTCCTGCTCTCCTACTCAGACCCGTTGGCCTCTCATGCTTTTTTGGAATGAGAAGATTAGAGAAGGGGGCTGGCAAATTCAGTCAGCTACCCGAAACATAACTGGGAGATACAGTTTCCCATGGATCACAGCGTGAGTGGTAGGGTRCCAGGAATCTACAATGATGCCTCAGGGAGAGGCATCCTAACACTAATTCCTAACACAAGTCTATTACTCCCCCCCCGCCCTTTCTTTCTTACAAGCAGTTTACAGACACTAACTAATCCGCATGATTTCCCCTGGGGATAGTCAGTAAGCCTGGGAGAGAGCTCTGCTCAGTATTTCAGGGCAGCCTGGCTGTTTTCAGTAGTGGAAAGAGCAAGCATAGCCACAGATGGAGGAGAGGAGGAAAGGAGAATCAGATAGAAAGCGTTCTCCCTCTCAGTAGAGCAAGGGACAGTTTCTCAGCAGGCATGTCCCTTCCCACAGTAAGAAGATGCTCCCAATTTCTTGGTTTTCAGGGATCATATAGAAAACTTTTCCTTGGGTTGGGTTAGGTTTCTGTCAGGTCAGCAAGCTGCCCTGTGTTCCCGTAAGGCCATATATTTGCTGGGATTGATGCAAGAGAAGCAGCCGGCTGAGGGTTGTGGGTGACCAGCCTGCCAGTGTGCCAGATTGAGTGTAATTAGTAGCTGCCTCCCTAGGAAAAAGTATAGCACCGAGGCAGGCAGCCACGTCACACACTGACTCCATGCAATGCTTCCAGCAAAATCTAAGATAAGGAGCTAATACACCATGTGTAGAGTGAATATTTTGTTCAGGTTTACAACTTACACAATTTTATGGCAGTCTTACAAATGTTGTGGTTTGGAGAAAAGCCAGGAAAGGTAGAAGGAACACACAAATTAAGGAACACAACGGATGGGTAACTCRAGAGATACTGAGGAGCAGAGTCATGGCTGGCTTGATCCAATTTGGGGTTGTGTKGCGGGCGAAAGGCCGGTCCCGCTGCACATGCTGTCCCTTGCACCTGCTCTGGCAAGTGGCGGCCATGGGCTGAGTTGTGTCCCTAGCCCCGCTCAAATGCTGATTGTCATTGCATTGCTGAGCTGATCTCCTCCTGCTTGTGCGACTGCTGAAGCGAGTAAGGGAAGGGCTAGGAAGGTTTGAAAGGGAGAAGAGAGGACTGTCCCTTTCAGTTGTGGCAGCCAGTGTTGCTGGGCTGCCAGGCAAAATTGCTGGGGTTTGATGGAAAGGGCAACTGGAGTGTTGGGCCAGGGAAGGAGCATGCTCCTCCCGATTGCTCCTGAGTAGTTGTTAAGTGAGTGTGTGTGCGTGTATACGTGTATGTCTTCAGGCTTTTCTTTTGTAACTCCGTTTCCAATATTATAATCAAATTTTATTTTCAAATGTCTGGTAACATCACTTCTGACTGGCCTGGCAGGTGCGCGAGACTTGGGAGGCTTTGGGGATACCCCAAAGCAGGGGTGAGCTGGCAGATGTGCCCTGGGGTTTCCTGCATCTGAGGACAAGTTTTAGACCTTGCTGTAACGGTCAGTTTGGAGATGTTGCAGGTGTCCCTGCTGGGAGCACGCTGTTTGGCAGGTGACAATCACTCAAGTGATGCATAGCTTCAAGTCGTGCTTATCACACCATATGGAAGCAAGATGGAGAGACTGAGCAGTGACAGGCCCCGAGCTACCTCATCTTCGAGGGCAGTCCACAGCACAGGCACTAACTTACTTGAGGTCAGAGCTCGCAAGGCTGTCCTCCTATCAGACATGACCCTTCCAAATTTTTCAGCRGACATGTAATCTCTCTTCCCTACAGATCACCCCACTCTCCAGAGTTTTCTAAACTGAACCCCTCTAGTACAGGAACAAGTTGCCTGCAGCCCCTACAACAAGTGTAGGGAGCATGCCTAAAGCAGAAGACAGTGACCCTTGAAAGCAGGGCAGGCTGAGCTAAGGAAAAGACAAGGTAAGCAAGGCGAGATGAGAAAGCTGTTGGTTTACTATGAAGCTCTTTTCAAAACATACAATTATCACAGAGTGCCAGCACCGCTGCCAAACAGGTTATTATGAGGGATTTGGGTGGAGAGGGAGTAGGCAGCAGTGCTTCATCTCCGCAGGTGGCCACAATGTGTAGAGGGGATGCAGGGCCACCAGTGAGACAAACATCCATAGGATTGTGGATGCAATATTCCTTAGGAACTGTGTGGCACCTGTGGGGAAGTCCTAAGGAGAATTTGAGAGAAAGAGCTAGTGTGGTCACAGCTGGGGGCAGTGACTGTTTTGGTGTCAGCCTCCTGCTGAAAGGAGGAACAATAGASTCAGGAAGGAAAGAGGTAGTGAAGTCAAAGGGGGAAAGTGCAGAACCTGGAAGAAGACTTCCAGCTGGTAGGATAGAAAGGAAACGCAGGGAGGAAGGGACCATAGGATCTGTAAATAGCTGGACCCAGTGAAAGCGCTGGGACTGAAGAGGAGAGATTATGGGCCCCCAYACCGAGGGGGAAGAGGTGCTGACCACCACTACACTGCTTGCGGAGAAAGAAAGTCTCAAGCTGCAGCTGTAATTGCCTTAAGCTGAGAGACTGACAAACCAGGAACCTCTGCAAGCAGGGTTACTGGATGACAAAAAACATGAGGACACGGCCAGTAAAATGGGTGTGCTGAAAGCAGCTGAGGTGATTTGGCCTGAAATTTGGTTTGGAAAAGTTCACTGGAGCCATGCTGCTTAGTCAAGATATTCCAACAGAAACCCAGCCAATTTCTTCCAGTTACAGAGCCTACCCCATTGCCCCTGCCCCCCCCCTTTCAGCACGGATTTGTTCATCTTCCTCAGAAACATCTTCTCATATTCATCCTCTTTGATCTTCTAAGAACCTAGGTAGGTTGGTAAACAGTCTCACTCCCTTGCAGCCCCTGAGTTTTCCAGCTCCTTGAAGCCCAGACCTGGGCAGCAGTGCAACACTTGGTTACAAGACTTCTTCTGTTTCTCCATTTTTTTTTATTTTTTTTTTTTTTGTTGTGCAGGGTTCCTCTGAATCAGACACCTTGCCTTGTATCACGCAGCCTTACTATTCTTGCTTGTTTTGCACCTTTCCTGCCAGCCTGTAGTGAGTATTTTCCAACCGCATTTCCATGGGTCAATATGGAGTTTGTGGCACTGGCTTTGTCTCAGGTTCAGCCCCATGACCGGTCTGCAGCCAGTCTCTGTGCAGTTAGTTACCCTAGAAGCGATCACCTACCGGTCTGAGTGTTCAAGCCCATTTTAAGTCCAGCACCAGCTTTCTTCACAAGCAGAGGGGAATTTTGCAGCCTGCTGCCCATAAGCATAGCGCTAGCAGCTCTAGAAATGCCACTGAGGCAGCCCCAGTTTATGCACCRCCTGCACTTCAGTCGGGGAGAACCTGCCTGAAATAGCCAGGCTGTGGCCTCAGGCTGGATCTGCAAACAGGGCAGGAGCAAAGGGACTGCAGGACAGTTTGTAACAGCTCCAAGGGGTCTGTGTGCAGGATTGCCACATACTTGCACCTGCCAGAGCGCTCGGTGCCAAGCAAACCAGCCACAACAAGGACACAGGGAATGGGGAAGTGGAATGGAAAGTAAACTGAAGCACCAAATGGCCGCAAGCTCCACGCGGGACTGTGGGAGAGCCTCCAGGAGTTACACGCTAACCGCAACTGTCAGCTGCCATCACAGAGCACAGCTGTCCTGTGGGTTCTGCGACCTAGATTTTGCCTACAGGGCAGAAACATCATTAATGGGTTGAGCAAGCTCAGCTGTGCTGCTTTGGGGAAATGGGTGTGTGATCCATCATAGAGAATCTTTAACTTCCTCTTCCTAGAAAAGTCATGATCAACAGGAAATCCAAGCTTTGTGTGATACTGTAGAAATTATTTTCCAGGAAGATGTCAGAACAAAATAATTATCTGCCCACCACAGATGTACAAGCATTCCATAAGGAGTGGCTTTATTAAAAAAATAAAATATGACTAGATAATGTTTTCACTGTGCTGCCCATCAGGCAGAGACGCATCTTGTACATTTTTACGGAAGCCATGGGGGAAAAATAGGCTTTGCTGGTCTTCTGGAATTCAGGCACAGCAATTAGTTCATGTGTGCATCTCTCTTCACACACAAAACTTTTGGCATGGCATGGCTGACAAGTTTCAACTAGAGCCTTTGTGGTTAACAAAACCTCATTTGCTTCTATGGAAAACCAAGTCTCCAGGCAGAGCTATTAGTTTAATATAAGACCATTAAATGTGTTTGGKTTTTTTTTTGTTTTTTTTTTTTTCCCCCCTCCAGCTGGTTCTTTACTACACAGGCTCTCTTTTACTAATCCATTTGGTTTTGGGTAGCCAGGACTAAATGCCATGCCAAAATTTATGAGGTACAGTCCAGCCAAGCAATTCTTCACTCTCAATGTGTTGTCTCCTGTCCATTACTTCAGCTTTTGGCAGGAATTTCTGATGTGCAAACATTCCTTTAGGGGACTTGTTCACATAAGCTGCAGTATGTCACTATTTCTGGAAACCTTCAAGCAGCCCACTATGATCAGGTGGTCATGTTTCCCTAGGACAAACAAGTCTGTTCAGACTTTGTCCTGTGGAATCTCAGGTTGTTTGTACTGTAATCAGAGGTCCTGTCCACTGGACATTTCTGTCCTCATAGCAGGTTCTGGCCACACCTAACTCCATCCCTAATTATAGCCTGACTAGAACTCCGAAGAGGAATTGAAGTCAAGCCTCCATGTTATCCTTCGTAACTCCCTTCTAGAATTTTTTGACCTTACATGAAAGGCTAGCATTAGTGTTTGAAAATATCCAGGTTAACAAGGTAAATTTCAGTATTCGTTATAGCACATCTCAGGTCATTTTATCCCTGACTGTTTTTGTCTCTGTTATCTCACAAGCCTGGCAGGCATGCTCCCTTCACATTCACGTGTGTTAGGACAAAACAGCAACAAATCATTCAGTTGTACAGTAATTGCCAGTGTTCCACTTGCTGACCCACACCACTGACGATACTTTACCTGGGACATAGTACTGAAAGCAGAGACTACATCTTTAAATAAATCCAAGTGCTTATACACCGACACCTCTAATTGCATGGCATTAGCGGTTTCTTCACATCTKGGACCTAGAATAACAGGTAAATTCATAGCTAACTCCAAGCAGTATTAATGTCTGTTGCTTAGATCTTTAACTGCCTTTTGGGAATACTTTATCTTTTCTTGAGAAATGACATTATTGATTCAGAACAAAATGCTTTAGCTTTGTTCTTTTGGTTTGCACCCCCTCCCCCCATTCATGATGTACAGTGCTAGGGATACTTTGAGCGAGAYCTTTCAACAGCTGATGCATTTTTGTGGTCTCACAAAAGCACTAAATAGCATTAGTCTCAGATCTCCTTGTCCATGGCAGACTACATTTCAAGGCATCCAGTGTGCTGTAAAAGGTTAACTTCTGCTCTGTCTGGCAGGCAGGCAACAAGAYGTTTGTGATACTTTAATCTCTCATGAATTAACAGTGTTTGAATCTGTTCATCCCCACCTCCTTTTCAGTCTACGCTTGTTAAACATCCATTGTGGTTCACTAGCTGCCCTTAACATTCTGCGGTCATTTAATCCCAAATGCTCACCTATGACTTCAGACTTCCTTATCTGTATCACCCCTTTTCCAAACAGCTCTGAAGCAGTTCACCCCGGTGTGGTTGGTGGAGGCTTGACTGAGTTTTGTGTCTGACTTAACCATGTTCCTCACATGTGCTAACCCAGAGTAAGAATTTCACTACAGAAGGCTASTACAAACTCATAATGCATCTCAACAACAATTCCAAGCAGATGTAGTAAGTAAACTGTTTTTAAACTATTGTTTGGTTGGTTTTTTTTGTTTTTCCCAAAATGGTAGTTTTTCTTATTTTTTGTTCCCTCAAGCTCTCGGGCTTACCCTATACAGAACATGTCCATCAGTCCTCATGTTTGAATACACAGAGCACTAGGATCAGGACCCCACTTTGTCTCAGCAGCCTCAGAGGCTTTCAAGGGCAGAAAGACAGGCCAGATGAAGAGGTTTGCTAGGTCCTCCCTGCTGAATGACACTTAACAACCGGGCGTAAGTACACCTGCAGCAATTCAGGACCAAAAGCAGAGTTATCCCTCTATAGCTAATGTTGTGCCAGCCAGCAGGTAGCTTCCACATTCTGCTACCCTTCATCACAGGGTAGGGTTCTTTGGCAAAGCAGGGAGTGCACTTCTAGCATGCATAAGTCAAGAATATGTAGGAGAAGGAAGAAGGACGTCTCTACTGTGTACCGAGTGTTCATGAAGAAGAGAGGTATAGCCAAAACAATCTAGAAGCAATAGAAACCCCAACATATACTAGTGCCTTTAGGGGTCCTAAGCAGAACAGCACTGGAATGTGGCTGCCTCTTTGTTAATACCAGCCTTCAGYATGTGTCAAGGCTCATTCTAGTTCAGGGAACGTTGAGTCCTGCTGCCAGATGGTTCTGTTCACAACTTGTTAGCCTGAACAGCCACATCATGCAAGACAGAAGCCTCTTTCTCCTGTCCAAGCTATACTGTCATTAGTTCCTGGTGTTATCCCAATAAATCTGAGGGCAGTGGGAGGGGACATGGAGGTTGTTGAAGCTGTATCACACCAGCTGCCTTACCAGGGGAGCCAACAAGCCTGCAGGTGAAGGACACTGAAGACTTCTGAAAGRTGTGGGAGTCAGCCTGATAGGGAACTTCTAGTATTGCTTCCCCTTTTTGGCTCTAYTGCCCTGTACATGCAAAGTTCCTTGAAGAGGAAGCTTGGGGGCAGGGCAGACCCCTCCACCCTATGGATGCATGTGCATTGAAGCCAAGGAAGTCGTCTTTCTCTGTTTTGAAGAGTTGCATGTGTCACTTATCTCCGTTCACTCTGAGTGCAAGTCAAGAGTATCTTTTCCTTCCTGCACTCCTACAGTGGTCACAGTCAGAAAAGCCTTTACTCATCCTTGTTTATTTATTAGAAAATCCCTACAGGTCTAGGCATTTAAAATGAAGCATTAGTTACATGGAATACATGCCCTCAAAGTCCAGAAGTTGCTGGATATACTGCAAAGATGGACTGGGGCCAGCAGTGACCCAGTGACCTCTGCAGGAGATGCTGGTATGGCTGTGAGACACTAGCAGGGCAGTAGCAATCATGATCCAACCTTCTCAACATAATTAGCAGGATARAGTCCAACTTGGCCAGTGAGAAGTCGGCCCTTGCACCAGCCCTGCTCATCTTCCTCACTAATCTTCATTAGTTCTTCACCTAAAAGCAAAACCAGTCATTAGGAAGCAGCCTTGGGAAAGGTAGCATGGCATTTTTCCCCACCTCAGAAGAGTTGATAAAAAAGCAAGACCTATTGGTMTGAATCACCACACTTTTCTCCCCTTACCACACTCTGTATCATACTGCACAGTTTAATCAAAGCCAGAGTTACTGACCTCTTCAGTATCTATGCTCAGTACCATCCCCTAGGCCAAGGAACTTAGAGACAGACCTTCACTTCTGCTGTTAAACATCAGAAATATTTTTGTGCCCTGTATTTCTGCCTGCTCTCCTCCTCCCAGAGGAATGTGCTTACAAGCCAGAGAGATCAGAAGGATCTCAGAGGTTTCTTTCTTAGTGGCTCCTCTGTAGCAGGTGGAAAGCAAATGTAAGAGGCTGCTAAGCTCTGGCTGTTAGGACCCAAAATGACTATTCCATGATGGAGTGTCTGGCTTGGCCAGCAAGGCATGGAATCAACTCATTTCTCAGACTATGACCAKGAAAGGCTTTTAACCTTCCCACATCTACTTTGGGAAAGGGCAGAAAGGTCCCCTTCTCCACCAGTAGAAGGTCATACTTCTGCCAGAGYGGGAGGTCTGACTGCATCAATAGGCACATCCCACACTGGCAGAGGCTCAGAAAAAGTCATCTGCTGTTAAGCTTAAGCCCTACTGGTGCATGCTGCTCAGAGCAGATTCAAAAAGGGGATGACTGAAGCTAACCAGTCATGCCTCATTGCATCTGCTGGGTGGAAAGAGAGAGCAAAGAGACAAGTTCTAGAGCACCCATACTGTAAGATATTTTAAAGCAACAAGTTAGTGTTGGGAAGTTTACTAGTATGGTAACACTGCAGCATAGATATTGGCCTCAGGCACAAGCCCCTGTTACTGAAGGACTTCAGTGCCTTTTTGAAACAGGTGTATTTTGGAGAGGTGTARCACAGAGATACCATGTAAGACTCAAAACAAGCAAGATTAGAGACACTCTCAAGATCCAGATGTCTTCTTGGAGTTAAATGCCTTAAGAGGAGGCACAAAGGATCTGTTTTACCACTTGGGGTCTGCTCCCTCTACACTGTGACCAAGGCCTAGGCAGTCTCTTTTTATGTGGCCTCACTGTCTTAGTCTAGAACAGGTTGGACTACCCAGTGTTTCATGCACCTCAGAGGAGCTGACAACACGTCAGGCCAGGGGGAGAAGAATAAGTATCAGTTTTCAAGAGGACATCCAGTTCTTAGAGTGTTTCAATCATTCAGTCAGCCTGAGTRAGGACAGCAAAAGGTTAGTAAGAGGTTAGTGCTTCTGTACCTGCTTTAAAGCTCAGTTCATCAGCCTCCTGTCCTGTGTAATCATACAGCGCTCGTACCCGTACACCTGGTACCTTTATGTCCTCCTCGTGCCCGTTGGCATCCAGGCACTTCTTGGGAGTGTCCTCATCTGACCACTCCGAAATGTCTTCCTTCCCTCCGCTTTGTATGTGGAAGGAGAGAGGGGACAAGATGGTTGTTAGTAGACTCATCTCTCACCCACCTCYTCCTGAATCATGCACCATCCTGACTCCCCCCGAGACTGCTATGCTATAGAACACGGTGCAAGAGACCCAACAGCCAAGTAACAGGGAGGAGAGATCCCAGGAGATACTAGATTTGGTTGAAAGCATCCGAGCATTAGAGCCCTGAGGGCGAGGAGAGTAACTCATTCTCAAAGTATTTTCACACATGCACACTCTTCATGACCTCATCCTACTCTAGCAGACCCTCTTATACAAGGAAGGCTACTCCTAACTGGAGAGCCCAGCTGTGTCCAGAGTTATTCCAGCCAAGAATAAGACAGACAGGAAAAGCCATGTCTCCCATCCCAAAGAAACATGTCTGGAATGCCATTTTCCAAGTCAGGAACAAGAGCAGAGGGGAAGAGCAGCAGAGGACAGGCACCTGGAACCCAAAAACCCCTGAAGAGGCTACTAACTTCATTGTTCCATACTAACTTCACATGAGCAGGTGCCCTCAGGCTGTCAGAGAAGAGGCTGTTCTGCTCCTCTTGATAGGAAAACCTGTAGATTGGCAAATAGGGCCCCTGAATCCAATAGACTATGAAATATAGTAGTGGCTTCGAGACATCTCTATATCCCCATTCTTTTCTGCCCAGTTCAGTTAGGCCAGAGTTCACCTTTTAAAGCAGGATGGCTACTGGAACTGTAGGACATGAGCCTCTTCAGCCTCTCCCTATTCTCCAGCTTGCTTCCTGGCAAGGGAAGGAGCTATACCCAGACTTGTCAGGTAGTACTCAGCACCATGCCGGGGGGGGAATATATATATATCTGATGCCTGCATTTAGGAAACGGTACCGCTAACTGGCAAAGCTGCCAGTTCCCAGCTCTCCTCACCCTGTCTGGGAGGAGAAGAATTGGGGAAAYGCATGCCAGAATCTCACACGGCGTTAGTCTGACCGGGCCAGATCTCATCACTAGAAGGATTTTTACAAGGAAGGCACCTTGTGAGGCAGTATGTACTAGACAAAAAAAAAAAAGGCAGCTACCTAAACCCCCTTTTCTACCTTGTCTTTTCCAGAGTGGCACAGGCAAGGCCATGGGCAAGAGACAGGAAGCTAAGGAAGGGATCACTCCTATCAATCCAACTCATTCATGATCCCTAGGCAGGGCCGTACTTTTCCTAACCTGACATATCCCAGACTTCAGCCCTTACCTTTGCCTTGTCTGCAGAGGGGTCTGTGAGACAACACCATCCCGTGTAGGCAAAATGCTGGTCAGCGTGACATCGTCAGCCATCTTGCCACTCTTCTCCTTCTTGGTGATTGGCCGCTGTGTTTCGAGGGACCATTCCTGTTCAGGGAAAAGCAATAACACCATCAAGCCACTYAGGTGCAAAAGCTCTGTGCATCTTTTCTGACCAAGAGAAAGACAGAACACCAGGTCATACTTCAGTTGTGGCTGGGCTGGTCAGCCAAATGGCCTTGCTGGCACAGCAGGCTCACTCCTGTTGAATCCCAAGGTGCACCAAGAGGGGCTGTGGGAAAATCATAACAGGAACTTGTCCCAAGGCCCTGAGCACCGACTCCTGTTCTTTGACCTTGCAACTGGATGGCTGGAGTATTTGCAGTTTGGCAGGGTTGTATGTGTCCCTTTGGGCACCAAAGAGCTTGCAACACAACAAAAATTTTAGAAGAGCCTAACATCCTGAGCCTGCCAAGCAAAAACATGGTCTTTCCAACACCAGACTAGCAATCTACCAATTTCAGTAATGCAGCTAAATGTTTGGAAATAGTAATAATACACTCTAGAATGCTACATCACCTCAAACTGAGGCCAATTCATCACCATGCCTGGTCCATGAGTGTTGCGCCACCACTTCAGGTCCTCCTGGTTGTCTGCGGCCATGATGACTTGGTAGAGATCTCGATACAACGCATGAAAGCTATGACCAGAAACAGACAGAACCATCAGTAACCAAGTCCCTCAGCAGTTTCCCAAAAGCCAAGTAGGAAGGAAGAACGTAACCTCATGCACAATTACATAGCATCCAAAGTCCCACAGGATTAAGGCTGCTAGAGCAGCACCCGTTCAGCCCTAGGGAAAACAGAGCCACCCTTACAGAAGRGTCAGCCTGGCAAACGGGACAGGCTTGTTTGGTGTGGCAGTGGCTAACATCTGCCAGCTCTCAGCACAGCTCATCAAATGAGCATTGAAAGAGCCTGGCACATTCTTGCACACAGACAAGGAGGTGGCTCAGATTTGTTGCTTCCACCTTAAAGTATAGGAGCACAGAAGATCTTTGACTGCAGCTATTTCCTCCATGTAACCCCTACTTAAGGGCAACTTGTGGGCTTACAGTTATCATTATCTCACAAAAGATCTCTTTACTCAGGGCAAAATGGGAGTAATAGCTATAGATACTAGAAGGCAACAGAACCACATTCCTCCGATTGGGAGTGCATATAGCAACATGGAGGCATTTCATAGAATAGAAACACACCCACAGGACAGTACTGGACAGTAGTGGAAGAGGGAGRGTTCAGAGGCAGAAAGAATCCTCTCTGGGGAGCCTGGCACTGTCCAAGACCAGAGACACCAGTACTGGTCAGTCTAAAGGGACCAAACGCCAGTTCTCAGACACACTTGTTAGGGGAAGGAGCGAGACCTGCCTGATGCAAGCAGACAGTTCCCTTTCAGACACCAGAATTATCACCCCTCACCAGAGCCCAGGGCACCCCAAGCTGGCAGATTTCCCTCCTGTGTCAGGGCTGGTACCTTTCACTAGTGGAGAGGTTGAGATGCTGGTGCAGATTCAGGAACATCTCCTTAAAGAAGCACAATCGCTTGCGCTCTGCTTCCTGACAGCCCTCAAACACTTGCTCCATGTCCTCCATGTAGCGAGGATTGTAGCGGTTCAGCTCTTCCAGCATCTTCTCATATTGATCCTTGCACTGTATCAACCCAGGAGGACAGCAATGGTGAGATGTGTTGCCTTGATGTCAAACCAGTGACACCRCCTGCTCTGGCTTGGGACTGACAAGTTATTTTCTGCTGCACTGCTCAACAAATACACACACCACAGAAAGAAGAAACCCCACAGCTGGTATCCCAGTCCATTGCTCTCCTAATATTCCTGCAAGTTCCTTGTTCTTCCTTGCCACCCTCTTCCACAGAGGACCTTACACACTTTCATTCTTATAGGCAGGCAAACCAGCCACTTTTGGTAGCCAAGTCTTCAGCTCTGCAGCTCCCACCCGCTGCACCAAACCCCCTACCTTTTTTTTTTTAATTTACTTATAAATTAGATCTTACCCAGCACCACAGATAGCAACACCTTCGTCTTAGTTACTGAAGTCTCAGTCTAACTTGCTAAAACCTCAGACAACGGGATCTCACACYTCCTTACAGGCTTCAGCAGGAGCCATTTCACTGAGTGACCCACATCCATACAACACACGCTCACCTTCTCAGCCTCCTGAGTACACTTCTCTACACGCTCCTGCAACTTGCGCAGCTGCTCCTGTGAGACAGATGAGTCTGCCTTGGCATGATTCTCCCTCGTATGGGCTGTCTTCTCCTCCTTCCGGGCTACATGATAGTTTTTCTTAGAAGTCTCCACCTGTAGGAGGATGATGCAGAGAAAGCCATGATCCTCCATTACTCAGAGAGGACATGTTAACAAATGTCAGCAGCAATGGTTTCAGGACAACCCAACAGAAATGCCAATGTGGCATTTAGTAAACCATGCTCCAAAGGAAAGAGGTACCTCCAAATGATCTCTTTTTCAGTGCTCACCTGCCATGCAGGAATACAGAGCCTGTTACCAAAGTCCTCCCACACGGGAAGGAAGCCACAAAACCACCAGGAAAAAGAGACCATGAGGACATCCCTCCCTCTCTGGCATTCTCTGCTACTCTGGCTAAACCCAGTTTGTTTGCCCAGTGGCKCTCACAATCAGGCAGCCAGCTCGACTGCCCTTATTCCCTCCTTCCCCATTCACACTTTGCTCACGTCTTTCATCTTCTTCACCCAGGGTTTCTGGGCCTTGCGGAACCCATCCTCTGCCTCCTTTGTCTCCTTGAAGCCTCCAATCATCTGCTTGTGGTAGGCCTCCTTCTGCCAGGCCTTAATCTTATCTGAGTCTTCGCCAGCCAGGTGGTTCCGGACAGCTAAGTGAATTTCACTCAGTTTGTCTGCAGCTGTCAGGAAGGCATGCCAGGCCTTCTCCAGAGTACCATACTGTGGACCTGCAGGAACAAGCACCAGAGAGGCTCTTACACCTCCTGCCCACAGAAGGGAACGCAGATTCTTTTCCTCCTACACACATCYATCAGTATGGAGTCACTTCCTTCACTCTGCCCCATCAAACAAGTCAGCATTGACTGGTCTCCACACAGTCTCAACAGGCAGCAGTCTAGTCTGGCTGTTACAGCTGGCCGAGAYGGGCATTTCTTTTGGGCAGCCTTAGCTGTGCCAGATGGTGCCTGCTAGGAGAAGGTTTCTGTAAAAAATTCCAAAGATCTGGCCTGAGCTTCAGGACAGACAGCAACACTAGTTCATGACTGAGGCTAAGCTTCTGCTTCAGACCAGTAGGTCCTTTGGGGCATCTGTCCCACTGTTTCCCATTACTTTGTGAGACACTATCAGTTGGAGCTCACTGCCACTAAATCACAGCATTAGTAGTTATTCTCTGACTGGAGCTGAAGGAAGAGAGACAGCCAAGCCATCCTTCACAGGGGAGATCTGCAGCTTGGACTTCTAAGCTTGGACTGCAGCCTGGAGATTTACAACTTGGACTGCCCAAGGATTTGCCAGACTAAACAAATAGATTTTTTTTTTTTTTGTAACCAAACACCTGACAATGCAGAAAACACTTCTCCAAATGAATCAGAGGACTGGCTACAAAACCACAAACAAAAAAGAACCCAAGAAAGTCACCCCCTTCCTGGAGAAGGGAAGTCTATCCCCCAAGGAAACAGCGTCACCTCAGTAAGAGGCAGCACTCAAGGAAGAGAGTGCAATGATCGCATCCTGTTCCCAGTCCAACCTGCCAACTTTACCTTTCTCAACATTGGTCCTCCACTTACGGGACCACTCTGTTAGCTGCTGGGCATAGTTCTTCTCTATCTTGGCTCGCTCCTGGAAGCAGGAGATTAAGTCATTGCAGAGTCGGTACCCATCATCCACACGCTTCACTGTCCGYCTGTAGTTTCCAGCCTGAAATTTCACACAACATCATCATTTATACTGTACTGACTTTCATGTTCCTTCAGAACAGACAGCAGCAGGTCAGTCATTGCATGGGGAGGGAGCACAGGCCCTTCTGAAGGCAGCAGCTGGGCTCAGACCCTCTGGCACTCTCTCAGGCAGGCACAGCAGTGGAGGGAAGAAGCTGAGATGCTTTGGTTGCCTCTCTCACAGCTCAGATCAGTGTCAGCTGAACAAGGAACTCTCATTCCACAGCATCTGTGGGGGAAAGGGTCGCTTCCTCCCTGCAGTAACACGCAGCATGTTACTGAACCTCCCCTCCTCCCTTCCACTCCCCAAGAGCAACATGTCACCCAGGAACCTGAAACTCAACCCCCTAATTCCACAGGTGGGAGGTAAGAAGACATTCCTACCTCCYTCACACCCGATTATCCTTCCTTACCTCCCAGAAACTGCCCCCAGGAGCCTCCCCGCCAGCATCATCTTCTGATGACATCACCCCCGTTTTCTTGCAGCAGAGAATTTTTGCAGATTTCAGTTAAGCTGAGAAGAGAAAAAAGTTATTATTAACATAGCACTGGCTGAGCCTTTGCAGAGAGCACAGTTCTCCATGACTCTTGGAGCTGGAGGAGCCCAACTTACTGCCCTGCAGGCAAGTACTGGCATCACGGCACCTCCAGCAGCAGATGGCTAGATCCAGCAGAGATGCCCAGGACGGAACCTGCCTCCTTCCCCCCTGCAGACAGAAGGCCTCCTTGGCAGGCCTGTAGCACATTTGGAAAGGATGTTGTAGAAGACAATCTTGCCAAACCTCAGCTGTACAGATACTGGACATGCTAGTGAATCCAACACCCTTCAGCAGCAYCAGACATCTCTGCAGAGATTCCTTTCTTAACCGGGGCCCTCAAGAGGGTAGCAAAAGCTACAGAAACTAAGGTAGCTAAAGCTATTTGAAATCTGCCTTTAAATAAGTCTTCTGTCAATGGAGATGACTCCAGCTTCCCAGTATGACTCAGGATTATGGGATTACAACAACTGACTGGAGAAAACAAAGCTGAGCAGTCAGCAGGCAGGCATGTCTTGAATGGGGAGGAACCCTATAAGCTGCCCACCAGCTGAGCTGGGCTTGAGCAGAACTACAGAAACACGCTGGGGCATACCCAGCCAAATGGCACTGCGGCACACATGCCGGTTACCCAGCAGCACTGCTTCCCTAGAAACATCCCTGTAGAGCTGGTGTTTTCATTACACTCAACTCTCTCGCTGCATTAGGCTCAAAATCTAGGCTAGAAGGTAAGAGGTGCATCTCATCCTCTGTTGTCTCAGAACTTTTGCCCATTCCCCTGTGCTAGCCTGTGCTGACCGTTTGTTCCCGACATGGTGTGACACTATGAATTCCTTGGGGAGAGGTTCAGGGTTGTTCTTGTGCAGGAATGAGAGAGAGTAACGGAAAAAGGCCCAAGCCCAGTCACTCACACACAAACCCACTCCATTCTAGGCAAGCCTGGGTTAATGCAGCATAGATGTCCTTTGCTGCCACTTCTCCTCTTGCACATTCCTAGTTATAAAAAGCTTCCCTCACACCCCAGAGAGGTATCTGCTCATTCTGCCAGCCCACAGAGCACACTGCAGAGATGAGGAAGATCAGGTCAGAGTCCACATCTYCCACCTCCTGCAAATCCTTCTCAGTGGCATGAGCCACACCATGAAGCACCCCAACACAGACTGCAGGAATTCCCTACATTTCTTCTGGAAACAGTTTGRCTCTGTTTGCCCAGTCTCATCCCCTGGAGAGTGTCGGGAGTACATTAATGCTGTTTCTGGGTTGCTCCAGAAGGCCGAAAGTGCTGAATTCCAGTCACAGAAGCAAGTTGTTAAATGGGACATGACACTCAGGTGCAYGAACCTTGAAACCTGAAGAATACCTCCACCCATGCCACCAGCTGTCCCCGTCCTCCCTCCCCACCATTTGTCAGCAGGCTGCAAAGCTAYCTTATGTGCCTCCAGGGCACGCAACTCTACTCTTGTCCCCACTAACTACATACCTGAAAGCTGAAAGCGAGATGCCGCAGGGGAACAGTGGGCAGCCGGCAAGTATGTCCCGAGATCCTCAAACTCCGTGAAAAAGACTGGAGGAGACGAGAGAGAGGCACAGTTAGACACTGCCACTCCTKTGCGGGGATGCTGCCTGTTCTGATGCATCGCAATCCTAGGGGTGTCCCCTTCTACCAGCTACTAGGAGGGGCACCCTCTGATATAGCAGCTGCAGCCCCTGTGCCTCCTGAGATGCCACGTTCCAGCACGTAGGAGAGATGCCAAATCCTCGTGTCACAAGATCTAGCCCCAGAGAGAGTTAAAATAGAAACACTGGGGCGGCATGACAGCACTGTGCGGGAAAGGTAGCATCACAACAGCTGAGCAAAGGGACCAGCTCGTGGCCAGAAAGGCCTAAAATAAGCACGCTCCCCAGGCACCGTACGTGGGGCCTGGTCCCCCCTCAMTGTACAGTGTCCGGTTCAGCAAACCCCGCTGCCTCCGTGCGCTGCTGCCTGCACTTTTACACGTAGTTGGCTTTGGGAGAAGAAGAGAAGGACACACACATACACTTTCTCCAGTCCCTTTTTACTAAAAGTGAAGAGGATTTATATATAAGACAAAGGACTTGATAACTCTACGTTTAAAAAACAAACCCAAAACTTACAAGAATGCATATTCTGGTTTAGARGCCTGGACTCCTTTTAGTAGCAGAGCACCTAGCACTGCCCTGGTAGGATGTGGCTCTCTACCAGCGGAGCTTTTCTGACCCTTAGTTCTGTAAGCTGTCCCCATCGCATTCTCAGAAATACTTTATTTTGCATTACGGTATAGGTAACCGTCATCAACTTTCCACAGAGGAAGGGGAAGTAAAAGGCCTGCAGAGGCTAAGGGAAGTGAGGGCAGAAAGAGGCATTTTTGTTTACCTCACATTCACTTCCCTGAAGATTTATTTCAATGACAAAAGTCTATTTATTTAAAAAACAGACAAGCAAAAAAACCCTTCTTCTCAGTCATCAATATACACTCGGCTGAGGCTGGAAAGTTAGGGCAACTGAGAGTTAACACAGCTGAGAGCAGAAACTGCAAAACCTGGGAGGAAGTGGGATTTTTAGCCAGACATTAAGACAATTTTGGAGGAGGAGTGAAAGAAGGTAGGAAAAGAGGAGGAAGGAAAGAAAAGCAGACTGGGTTATTACAAACAGACCAGGGACCTTTGGTGAGGAAGGGGTGGAGGGGAAGARTTGGGACACTTCTGTATGATCCAGGTCACCGGTTAAAAAGTTACAGCTCATCATAAACCTTCTAAGGCTTCCCAGTGGTCCCCAGTAAAACCAGACTACACATTCCTGAAATTGCTAAGATTAAAAAAACTTCATGAATAGTTACGTAAAAGTATACTTAAATCTGCCCCAGACCCTTCCTTTCTTTCTCCTGATGAAGACGTAGATCAATTAGATATGACACATAAAGGTTGTATCACTTTTTCCATCCGACACCCCCATCCCCACTTTATCAGGAAGCAATGAATCACAAACATGCCTTCCATCTCTGGTTTCCAATTCAGAATGACTACACAGTGCTAGAATTTGGGGGTAAATGTGGAAAGCTGTTCTGTGTCAGAGTGTGCTTGTTCGTTTGAGGGACAGTCAAGCAAAAAAAAAAAAAAACCACAACACTGAATCCACTCTTTCTGCAGTTTCCACACTAGAATTTGAGCCATACCTACTTATTTTCTCAGGAGTTACAAACCCAAATAACTGGATTTACTATCACTAAGATCAACAGGCTCTGGAACATAGTCTGATCCAGCACAGCTACTATTAAGGGTTCTCGTAGCCTCATAGCCTTTGTAGACAGCAGCCAAAAGCAGATACCTTCCCTTGCTTTGAGAACAGAGCAAGCATACATGATGCCTCCCTGCATGCTCTCCAAGCCTCTAACCATTTGTTGACAGGAACTTCCTGAGCTGGATGTGGCACCTATGAATTTAGTAACACTCAATGGATTTCTCTTCCATTAATTTCTCCAGCCTGCTTCTGGACCCACATGAGTTTTCAGCATCCACAATATCACGCAGCAAAGTATCCTGTGGCTTAAGGCTATATTGTAGTCATCAGCACAATAGCTAGGTGGGAGAATACAGTGAAGTAGTATAATATTTCTACAGGCTAATCTCCATGACCTAGAAGCAGCCAGTCGAGTACATATTTCCATAGCAGTTGTATAGACTTTATAGAAGTCCAGAAAAAAATTTAGCCTGGTAGAAGCAGAAAGGTCAAAAGAACAAGGAGGACCCTTTTCTGCCAGGCTTTTTCTGGACTTTACATACTCCATGAGCCCATGTCAGTCAGCAGATCAAATTGGATCTGCAGGCAGACGTAGGGAAGGTACTTAGTACTGCACACTGGGGCTGAAGAACAGCTGCTGCTGTCACCCTGAGCCCTAGAAGAGCAAATAGATTGCCAGTCCACCTCCTCATGCCCAGTTATTCCCAAAACACCGCATGTGTTGTGAGCCACCAAGAGCTTGAGACCAGGGGAAACCTGAGTTTGCCAGGAAAAGCAAATATATGAGTTACACATGCCAAAGCCTGGAGGGTGTTTTACAGCAAAGTAGAGATGACAGGGCTACCTTGTGGACAGCCTGATACAGGAAGAGCCACCACATGATTCAGGAGGGCTGGCAGAGCCTGTACAGTATAAGCAATATAGCTGGAGTTATAGTGGGTCAGCTAGAGTTCTATGTGGGTCAGCACCACATACAAGACTCTTTTCTGATGCCACTGCCACCTCTGCTAAGAGGAGGCTATCTAGCAAATCATATTTGCAGGGCAAAGGAATGTTTATCCCTCCCTTCCTGCCTTCCTCTTTCAGCTATCACAGTTAAGAGCTACTTGAGACCTCACTGCAGCTCCTGCAAGACAAGCTCTCTGAAGAAGGAGGGAGAGAGTGACTACATCTCTATTCACTTCACACCTCCACAGGATTACGGATGAGGTCATCACAGGCACCACTACAAGGAGCAACATCAGGTAGACAAACTGAACCGTGCAAATGAGATTTCTGCAGAGCTACAACCCTTTCTGCTAGTAGTGTTAAAAAGGTACCCCCCCCCCCGTCCCCCAAATACCTGCTCTCACTTATGACCAACATAGTTCTGAGGCCACACCTGCTATCAACTCCCTATTAAGTTATCAAAAAATGGCTCTTGGTCTTTAGCTGCAGAAAGGTAGAAGAGGCAGTCACGAGCCAAACTGTACTGAGCTCCACTCAGGGAAATGCCAGAGGGCTTGTCATGGCAGAGCTGTTCCCACCTTTAACCATGTTGTTAATCTCACCCCTGTGCCAGTCAGTCACACATCTCAGAGCACAGATCCCTGCCCTCAGCCCAAGGCACCAGGCTAAAACCTTCCCTTTCAAAACGTGTGAATCTGGCACCGCACTACAAGGTATGTCTTTTTGTTTCATGTTTGTACAACATGAGTACAACAGGGTCCTGATCCACAAATAAAGCTTCTAGACCCCATAGTAATAATCACTCTTCTCCACTTCAGAAACCTTTCCCTAAGGCAAGTAAACCACAGAGATCCTCTTCCCTCTACACCACACTCCAATACTTCCAGCCTCCAAATGCCCAAGGCATCACTTCTGTGCATTGCTCGACTGCCTCCCAAAACTCCCTGTGAACAATTGTTTTCCTAAGTTTGCCAAGAACAAGCCTCTGAACTCTACAAATGCTCAAAGGGCTGGTGCATGCAGCCCTGCAGGAATTCATCCACAGAAACAGAGCTTGTACGCTGCGCCAGACAAGGCCTTCTGCCCAACTTCTCTCCCCTTTCCCCAGTGCAACAGCAAGCACTGGATGCAGACACATGTAGGAACAAGTGGAGTTATATTTATCTAGTAATAGTAACTGGGGCTTTGTTGGAGGCACATTTTTATTATGGACCAATTTCTATATAGGTGCTAAAAATCAAGCTAAGCAAAAGTTTTAATCAGGAATGGGCTGCTACTAACTGATTTCCACCTCAAGACAACAACTAACACCACAAGGCAGCAACGCGAGATTTCTGTGACCAATTTGTCTGATTCCCAAAGAGTCACTTTTCCTGTACAGCAGGCAGTGGTGAAGGTATTGTTTTCCCTCTAGGGCACTTCTGGTGTAGGTTGCAGATAAACATTTCAATATGAACAATCCAAATACACAAAAAAGGATGACAGCCCCCTTCCCCTTATAGAACGACGGGTGTGAAAACTTCTATTTTTCCTGTTAATCTGTTGTCAGAATGGAACTAGAAGGCTGGAGCCAGGAGGTTCCACATGACTCCAGCAGTGKAATGAACTGGATTGCTGCTGGTACAGCAGTGCTAGGAAGGTGCCTGCTRGAGAGAATGAAACGGGGCATGGGACAGGGTGTCCTTTCCAGCCTCACCATCTCTGGAGGTGCACATCCAATAGCTCTGAAGCAGTGACTGTAATGATGGCAGTGGAGAGCATGTTAAWGGGCATTATATGGGAGGACTGATATTTACAGGTGTACTCACCTTTCTGAGGAGGGCCCAGTTCTTCTCTACGGCTAGAGAGGATGCCAAGCAACATGAAGATCCTCCAAAACTTCCCTTAGAGATATTTATCTTATTGCTGTGGTCACACCCTTGGTAGAGTCACCTGACTGGGAAAGGGACTAAGAGCCAGTGTTTCCCAGCCRCTCCCTAAGGACTGAAGCCTGCCAGGGCCGCCTAATGCAGTTTCGAGCAAGATTTCAGCTGATGTCTCCAGCCAGGGAGAGGTCAGAGAGACATCAGGCAGAACAGTAACTACACACAAAGGTCACTTCAGCTACGTGCAAGCCTGTAACAGAAGCCCCGTCTCCCGGACAATGATTCTCTAGAGATCATGTGGCTGTCCACTAGCAAAATGCTCCAGGATTATACCAAAGTACTAAAATACAGACRATCCTGTTCCACTTAAGGGAACTCCTGAGTCTACGTGCTGCTTTATCACTCTCTCTTATTTCAGACCACAGCTTCTTTATATAGGTCTTCTCCACATTCAGACCAAGCTAACGTACTGAAGACAGACATCCCCCTGTATGTTACCCCAAGTTTTCAAAATGTTCATTCAGAATTAAATACTTTCCACATTTCTTAGCTATTCCCTGTCAGGTTTCAGAGGCAAAGGCTACAGGACAGGCTTCYACCAACACAGTGCTGCTGATGTAAGGGTTAGGATTCCTGACTGACATAGCTTTACCAGGCAAAAATTGTTTCACCAAGAAAAGGAAAAATTCTGCTTTCTTTTCCAATATGGTGCAAGAGATCTTTAGTATTACAGGAACACAGATCTATCCTTGTTAACACAACAATATGAGACAATCTTAATGAAGGAATGTATTGGGCTATCAAGATCTGTGCTAGTTTTTCCCCAGTTGTTCTTCCTATGAAAAATTTGATTATAATCTCAAGTATCCACAGAGTTAAGGAGGGAGGAAATGAGTGCTAGACCATGGGGTACCATAYTCTAACAGGGCAACAGGCCATGTTCATTTGATAGGTTCAAGACAGTTGCTGGAAKAATCTTGACATGTATGCTCTGTCTACGTATTTAGCAGGCAGCTACAAATAGGAGCAGAGGATAGCTTAATGAAGAGACACACATCCAAGCTACCAGGAACAGCACTACCCTAGCCGACTTTCTTAGCCCTGTGAATTGCATAGCTCCTGTTCCACACATTAGTCAGCGTGCCCACTTCCCAGTTCTCACACTCCCTGGCTTACCCCTCTCAGGGCAAGGTTTTAACCCATGCAGATGTTGAGAACCTGTAATCTCCCACTCCCTGAGCCTCTCCACTTGCTTCTATGCTGGGTACTTCCCAGGGTACTTCCTACCCCGCTGCATCAGTCTCTGCAAATAAACACCAAGCTTGCCAGCAAACACATGCAATCAGCACTTCCCTTTTAATCAGAAGAGACCCCAAACAACTGGAAACTATTTCTTGCTAAATCATTGATAAGCAGGTGTTTAAAGCTCCAGCCAAAGCCAGTCTCAATCTACATTTTACCTGGTCAYGTTTTTTTCTGCACTCAGTGACTGGCAAGATCAACAGTCCATCCCATAACAGAGTTGCCTATAACTTAGTAAAGGTAACTCATCACAATAGCAGGCTGAGCCAGTCCACCCACTTCCAACCAGGCTTKGAGTAAAGAAGTTTGTTTTGTTCAGATCTTTACGTGAACAGCAATGAGCCAAACAGAACAAAACGCCCCAGCATCATCCAACCCTGAGCAAAGAAGAGAKAAATAATGGGGGGTGGTGATGGGGGGGTGTTTCCTGTGGTTGGGAGTGGGGGGAGCAAACTCCTGTAAGTCCCTGTCAATGGAATATTCTCCTCCTATGATTGAATCACCTTGCAACCCCCAGAGCATGGATCAAGTTTACTTGAATGCATTAAGAAGTCTTAAGGAAGCAGACTGCAATCAATGCAATCAAACAACCTTTAGAGGAGCCACAAGCCAGTTAGCTCCATTCTAACACTGAGCTTCTGGTGGTTTCTTGCTTCACTAGACTGCACAGATGTCTCCAATCAGCCTTCTCTGCCCCTTCTTCCCATTTGGAAGTCACAGTGGTTTTTTAAACCCAGCTGCAGTTCTGCAACTTCTGGCTTCACTTTACCAATAGTTGTCTTTTCCATTAGCTGTCTTTTGAGGAAGGGGGAATGGGAGATAGAGTTGGCAAGTATTTTGTTATTCAGACCAAGTGTGTGGCAATCATATGGCCAATGAATTCGAAGTACTGCATTTCTTTCTCTCTTGTTGCATCAAACAGGTTTCTGGTTTTACTTGGTAAAACTGATTTACTAAAACTGTTTATTATGTGAATACTTTCCTTCCAAATATTCATATAATGCAGACAAGAACCTCAAAGAAGATCATCATCAAGGCGTTTCTGAAGTTCATCCAGTTCCCTGCACAGTTCCAACTCCCAAAAAGGCTGYAGAAGGGAGTACAACCAACTTTTTGGAGTGAGAGCTGAATAAAATAAGATTGAGTGCTACGACATCTCTTATGGTAAAGGAGAAGAACGAGGTAAAGCATCACACCCATTGCTTCTGTTCCACACTGTGGTCAGTTCCTCCACTTTGATGACAAGGCTCTTTGTTCACCTTTTGTCACCAGAGCTAGGTTTACTCAATTGCTTTCTCGCAGGAAAATCTAAACAACATAAAGAACAACTGCAACTGCAAGGCAGACTTCAGTACCATATGAACTGGCAGGACTAYAGACTGACTTTTACACAGAGTCATTTCACACAGTCTTTTACGGGACCAGGCACGTAAAAAGAAGGCATTGTTTGCTCTGTGGACTGGAAAGAACATTCAATAACTTAGATTCCCTTCGTAGCATCTCCTGGTTCAAGGAGAGTTTGGCAGATTCAATCACTTTGTAGGTACTCCATTGCTAAAGATGCCTTTCTGACCTATTTCCCRGAGATACACACAGATAACAAGGTCGAAGTAGGGCAGCCATTAGGAACTGGCCAGCACTGTGGATATTCATGCTTCATGCATTCTTCTTGAAGTTCATTATCCTGTATGTCATGGAGCAACTTTTATCTACTTTCATACWATCCGCACAGAATGTGCTCTTTGGTGTCAGTAGTGCCTCTTCAAATAAATTTTTGGATCTCAAGCTGAAGAACAGGACTATTAATATAAATACTTCATATCCTAGGCGTCATCCACAAGACTCCAGGAGAACACAAGCAAATGGGACAGTCAGCCCAAAGGGCACGCATTACAGAATAGATTTTAACTGTTCAGCATCACTGGAATGTCATTTGCTTTCCCAGCCCATTGCCCAAAGCAATGATCTCAATTTCTGATCCTCAGGACTCAACCTGACATGTGAGGAAAGAACACTGGGAGGCTTTTCAAAAACAGAAAGCACAGAGCAATCCAGTGGGCTTTATTTCCCCCTAATGGCTTCCTGAAGCAGCTCCTATCCCACAGCGCAAAACCCTAATTTTTTGCTTGCACTGGGGTAGAAGCCTGCTGGAGTCAACAGCAGGCTTTCACACAGGTTTCCAYAGGTCAGCAGTCCCAGTACGAGGAAGAGCTGGCTGAAAACACYAAGAAGCAAAAATAAATATCTAGAATCATTCAAAAAGTGAAATATGCTGCATCTTCTCCCAATCCTCCATGAAAGCTCCTTGCCCTTGCTCCTTGACCGGCAGCAAGCCTGCTTCAGAGCTCTACACAGCAGTGTAGAGCAGCTGATGGCTCASCACACACAGGAGCAGGAGAGGTTTGGCTCGGCAGCAGGGATACTGAGGGAGAGGAGGAAGTTACTGCCAACAATAGGTGACTGAAAAGACTGACCGTGTCCCCAACAGCCCAGGAGGCAAGTACCGTATCTTCCTGCAAACAGAAGAGACAAAGCTTGGGGAAGCTTATAGCATGGACAGGACTGAGGAGGCTGAAGACTTGCTAACACTGTTAGTTGTGGGTTGCCTGCAGCAATTCTAACTCCTCTAGCCTGGAAAAACTTACARACAGGTTGTGATAAACAAGAGTCCTACCACAGTCACCTACTAAGAGCATAAAATCCTACACAAGCCTAATGCCTCTGGATCCAGGCTCCCAGTACCATGGAGATCTCTCACATGCCTCTTCAACAAACTACAATGCCCAGTGACAGCCACTAGATTTAACACACAAATTCTGACTATCACAAGCCTGAAAAGTTCTTTCCCATCGTGCCATTCACAGCGAGGAGAAACCACGGAAGGCTGAAATACGATTAGGATGCCAGTCACACATATTCCCTTATAGCAGTGCCCGGCTTCAGCCCACATTTCAGCTTGAAGGAGCATGAAACTATTGTACCAGTCACTAAAACAAAGCTGGATGATTACAGAAGAGGAYGCACCAGGCTCTTTGCATTGACATTACACTTTGTGCTGCTGGAAACATGTGCCCAGACAGTCAGAGTGCATTTGTATGTTAAATTACAGTGGTGACCATACCRCAAGGTAGCGGCAAAACGCTACCTCTTGAATAACTTAACTGCTCCAAGGACCCAAAGTTCCTTTGTAATTCTTCAGAGAGCAAAATCCCAAATTCTTTATGAAAGCTTCCAGATAGAGTAGTCACTGTTCTCTGTCCCACCCACTAAAGCCTTAGACTAAGATATTAAGGCTTTTTTTTTTTTTTTAATCTATCTGACACAGTTCCCTGTCATACAGTACCCTCTACATGCATCATGCTGAGTAACTAGCGATAAAATGGCTTGCCTGATCAGAAAGTCTGTTTTAAAAGGATAAGAGTCCCTCAAAGGGCTTAAACAGCTCTCCTATTGTTTAGGCATTTCCCCATGAACTCTCAAGAGCAGCCCAAATTCACACATCACTGATCAGCTGATGGCAAAAATAGAGGCAGTTTATTAATGCTCTCTGATCAAGAGCATAGCTTTTTCCACTCAGGCTACAGGCAGATACTTCAGCTTTTGAGGTTCCCAGTTCAATCCCTGGATGCCAGCCATGACATAGACCAAATACTTCAAACAACAATTGAATAATCTCCAGCCTTCAAGATGGCCAGAATAAAGAATATACAGTATTTGCCACACTCGGTGATATCATATGAGTTCCTAACAGAAGCTCATGTTGCCCCTGGTGCGGTGACTGTGTTCCCAGAGTTTTGCATCTCCTAAGAAAAGCGGTCAGATTACAAATATACCTGACTGTATTGTTGAATTAAAAATATATATATATATGTGTGTATATATATATATATTTATTTGGTTTTTTTTTTTTGAAACTCATGTTCATCCAGGGAAAGCCCAGAAGATTCAGGCTAGCTCTTGTATAATCCACAATAGCTTAAAATGACTAAAAGCACCAGTCATTGTCCTGTGAAAAAATTAATTTGGGTCCATAAGATTTTCAGGCTTTTATGACTTGGTTACGCACACAGTCTGCCAAGGACCTGCGGCATTTTGGCACAGTCCAGTCAGACACAATCCTTATTCACGCACTGACGTTTGATAGTGGAGTTCCAGGTGGGCAGTTGTTCTCAGCCCTACACGTAGCTGACACACTGAAGTTACTGCTTTTTACAGCCYGAGAAGACAGTCTTTGCTTGAACAAGTGCAGGCAAGCCAAAGAAGCTCAAACTCATAGGTCAGAAGAAAAAATGAAAAAAAGCCAATAAAGCAATACAATACAGCAGGCACAGAACAGGGAAGGCAGCAAGCAGCTGATCCAGCTCGCACATTCATTCTGTTCCAAGCTGCAACTCAAAGGACAATCTAGTAAATATTTTAGGGAACTTCTAGTGAAATACCATTAATAACACAAAACGCTGTCAAAGCAGAACAGACTCTGTCTCACACAGAGCACGTTGTGCACTTCACAGAAAGGTGAATCCTTGGCCGAAAGAATGTGCCCAGTTATGCAACRCAAGGGGAGAAGCTCCACTTTGACTCCACCCAGAGACCAGCTCACACCTGGAGCCAGGAGTATCTGGACCCTGTCATTTTAGCCCACACGCTACAGTTGTGCATTCTGCTCCCATTACGCACCGAGAATGACTTGAGTCGTCTTAATGCTTAGTGACTTCTCGGTGACATTTGAATTCCAGGGTGGAGTGGGAGGCTCTGCTAGGGTTCTGTGCAGCAATCAATTACCATCGTATCAGAAATTCCTTCGTGCAAATTAGGCAGGCGGTGGATTTGAAGGGGAGAGAGGCTCATCTCCCGTTTCAGGAGGTGGGGAGCATCAGTAGGGTAAGGAGGGTTACAGAGTGAACAAAAAGGCCAGACTACTTCCTAGGGCCAGGAGCAAGTGTGTGGAGGTGGTCAGCTAACCTCCCCCTCACCACCAAGCTCTGAGCCTTCTGCAAGCCTGAAGAACTGAAGCAAGCAAAGAACACATAGTTGGCACAGAAAGTGGTGAAACTGGTTAACGCGTTTGGGCCACGCTAGCTTCACTTATCAATAGCTCTGCGGAGATCACGGATCCCTCCTCCTGCACGCAGTGACAAATCGTAGACTGTCTTCTCAAGCMCTGGATGTTCAGGCCCACTAATACCCTCCACGTTTATCAGCTTTTTCCTGCCCTGGGCCAGAGAGGACACGGTAACCCCAGCAGCCTGCCAGGGACCAGGCGACACCGCCGCAGGCAGCACCCCTTGGCCTGCCCCATGCCCKGCGCTCCCCTCCCTGACACCAAGACTGCTATCGGCGGCCAGAAGGGAGRAAGAGAACGAGCGAGGCCACGACTGTCCCGTTTGCCGTATTCCTCACTCGGGCCGTCAGGAGCCCCGCTCATAGACCGACAACATGGACACCCGCCGCCCCCTCTCCGCGACAAGGGGGTGCAGCCCCCGAGCCTGGCCCCCAGCGAGGCCCCTTCCCCCAGGGGGTCCCGGGAAGCCGCTTTACTCCCCTCCGCCACAGCGCTGCCAGCGCCCGCGGCTCCGGTTTCAGAGTGGGAAGCGGCTCAACACGGATCCGGCACAAAGGGGCCCCTGTCCCCGCCGCGGAGCGGAGCGGAGGCGCTGGCTCCGGAGGGAGGGGGAGCCTCCGCAGCCCCCAGCGACGGGGCGGCGGCAGGCCGCCTCTGGGGAGGCCGGCGGCGGGGCAGCCAGTGAAGGTCAGGCTGGCGGCCGGGCCGCAAGGGACGGGGGCTCTCCCGGGAGCTTCCCCCAGCCTCCTGCGAGCAACCTGCCGGGCACCGCGAACCCGCCGCCCCTCCCRGCCGCGCAGCGCCGCCGCTCCCCCGCGCCTACCGGGGGTCTCCGCGCCGCGCCGCACCGAGCCGAACCGCGCCGAGCCGCCTCCCGATCCCCTTCTGCCCACAGGCAGCGCCCGGCCGGGCACCGCCTCCCCCACCCGCCCCCTTTCCATGAAGAAACTTTTCCCTCGCAGCCGCCAGCGCTTCCCGAGCCGCGCTGCCCGCCGCGGGAGGCGGCGGGACCGGGCCGGGCTCTGCCGCCGGGACCCCCGGCACCCCACGGGGAACAGGTCCGAAAGGCGTCCCGGCAGCGGGGGAGCGGGGGGCGCCCGGCCCGGGGGAGCGGAGCCCGCAGCCCCGGCAGAGGTGACCCCGCCGCTTACCTCGCAGGCGGCGCGGCTCGGCACGACGGGGCTTTCGGCGGGCAGCGGCCACCTGGGCTGTAAGAGGGCCGGGCCGGGCCCTCCCCCTATTTCAGCCGCGGGACACGGGGGCTCCCGCCCCGCCTCCAGCAGCTCCCGGCGGGGCGGGCCCGGCCCGGGCTCTCGGGCACTCCGGTGGCGGCGGGGCAGCTCCGGCGAGGCTCCCGCTTCCCCRCCCCCCGCCGCCGGGCTCTTGATCCAATTAACGGGCGGCCGCCGCCGCCGAGCGGGCTCTGCCCGGGCAGGTGGGGCCGGGGGGGCAGCTCCCGCTCCCGCCGCCGTTACTCCTCCACGGGAGGAGGCTGGGGTCGGCCCTGAGGCGCGGGGCGCCGCTTCTAAWCAGCGGGGAGGGGGCTGGGGGTTGCCCTTTCCCTGGGGGAGGCCTCTCCGGCCGGGTCGACCCCCGTCATGGCCGGGGGGGGGGGGGGGGAGGGGGCAGGAGGCCTGTCTGGCCGCCCGGGTGGTGGTCAGCTCAACCCCGGCTGGGCTCTTGTCTGTGTTGCCCGCTGGATTTGGGGCTTTAGCGAGTTTTTAGTTATTTTGTGTGCTGTACCGGCCAGCTGACCTGCAGGGCCCTGGAGGCCCAGCAGGTTCCCCAAGCCCCGCTCCCATCCAAGCGGAGAGCTGTGCCCTCGCTTTTGAGCGTGGCGTAGGGCACTCTCCCTGGGGTTGGAGAGCAGCTTCACCTYSGCTCGGCGTCYTTCTTCCTCTTTCAGCCTCATCCCRCTGACTGTTTGGTCGCTCTACCTTTCCTCTGAAAACCTTTATCTGAATAATCTGGACCTCATCTTTAAGCCCTCAGAGTCTCTCAGTTGAAACCAGCTTTTTCTAAATGCCAGGGAGTTTGCCTGCCAGAGTTTCCATTTGTAACGTCAGGCCCCGGGTGCGATTCCCCATGACGCTGGGGCAGGGCTTGCAGGAGGAGCGCTGGGGAGGCCCCGCTGGCCCRTCTCCTCTTGACTGCTTCCAAGTGACTTGGGACACAACTCCAAGGACCAGCTGTGRGTTTGCAGAGAAGTTTATTGAGTTGGTGGAGAAAGGAAAGACTGAGAGCCTTGCAGGAGGAAGAGAGGAAAGAGTATGCAGTAAATCTGTGCTCCCACTTCTCTGGAGCAGCGCTGGGATGTTTYCTCTCTCTTTACAACTGCCCCAGGTTTCATAGGAGCCAGAAAAATAATGGTACTGAGGCCCTTCAAATATGATGAATTGCTGTGTCGGAAAGCTGATGTTAGAAACCATTCCACTTAATTTGTTTTGGGGCCAATCCACTTTTACCTGTGTGGAGTGGCTGGAAGGTGGGCACCCATGACAGCTCACTGAGTGTGGTGTGACCGTGAGCATCCTTTCAAAAAGTGATGCAAGATGCTTGTCTTATCCTCAAAGTCAATCATAGTTGAGAGTATAAGCATCAACTCTGATTTTACTAAAACAAACCCAAACCCAACTCTTTGGCATAGATACTCTCCAATTGAATTCTGAGATTTTAATTCTATTACCTGATTTATGTACATTAATGAAGTACAGAAAAGGCAAACATCTGTCATACATTAATATTCTATATCCAACATTTGCCCTATGTTACGTTTTCATGCTGATTTTGATATTGATAGCCCATATGCTGAGCATCTAAGATAGATGCTTTCCATTTGGGACCTGGCCACCCCCAATACTGATTGCAAGGTGAAGGTACTACATCGCATGGCTGCTGCAATCCTTTCCTSCAAGGCTGGAATGGCTTAGGGAAAATGGGGTACTCAGGTAAACGAGGTCATTACAATAGTGATATTTTTGTTCATTTTCCTGGTGCAGGGCAGTTTAGTAATGGTCATGGGATGGAAGGAGGTCAGATAGCATGGTACTTACTCCTTCTCTTYTACCTCTTTAGGATTATATATTTTTTCCTACTTTTTAGTGGCATATAGGCTTGTTTTCATAYGCACGCCAAACTCTAGTTGCTGTAATGGCACTCTTTACATCAGTAGTCAGACTAAGGCAGCCAAAAATATTCATGCTTTGGAAAAAGATCCTGGCGACAAGGAGGCAGAATACCTAATGGTATTACAAATACTGTGAAGTCGATGGTCTTAGTCACAACATAGTTTTACCAGACCCGGTGACAAGACAGCTTTATTCTGCGGTAGAGAACCATGTCCCGTAACTAAGGCAGAGCCTCAACATAATTGTACGTCAGACAAAAGGCATCATAAAAATAAGCCTAATATCCTGCCCACACGTAATTATACTTCTCTCACTTTGCTGCATACTGTAGTTCAAAGAGTGTGAAACTGTAAATACATATAAGAATATTTTTTCAAGTTACTCTTTCTCTGGCTTGCTCAGTGTCCCATACAGACACTGAGCTGTGGCACCCCGGGCCAGTGGCATTTCTTCTGTGCRTGGTTTGTGTACTGTTTGCTATTCTTGTCTTTAGTGAATAATAATTACAAAAACATCTGGTGATTCTCTAGAGAGAAAGCAAACTTGATGTTAGTAATTGATAAAATTGCTGTATTTAGCATACTGTATTTAGCGCTGTATTCAGCATTGGTGCGGCCTCRCTTTGAGTACTGTGTGCAGTTCTGGGCCCCACAGTTTAAGAAGGGTRTGAAGGTCCTCGAATGCCTCCAGGGAAGGGCAACAAAGCTGGTGAGAGGGCTGGAAGGAATGTCCTATGAGGAGCGGCTAAGGGCTTTGGGCTTGTCTAGTTTGGAGGAGGCTGGGGGCGACCTCACTGCTCTCTACAGCTTCCTGAGGAGGGGAAGGGGAGAGGGAGGTGCTGAGCTCTTCTCCCTGGGATCCAGGGATAGGACGCCTGGGAATGGTTCAAAGCTGCACCATGGGAGGTGTATACTGGACATTAGGAAGCATTTCTTTACCGAGAGGGTGGTCAAACAGTGGAACAGCTTCCTAGAGAGGTGGTCGATGCCCCAAGCCTGTCAGTGTTTAAGAGGCACTTGGACAATGCCCTTAACACCACGCTTTAACTTTTGTTCAGCCCTGAAGTGGTCAGGCAGTTGGACTAGATCATCATTGTAGGTCCCTTCCAACTGAAATTCCGTTCCATTCCGTTCCGTTCCATTCCATTCCATTCCATTCCATTCCATTCCAGAAAATGCTAACCATGATAGCTCCAAGAGGGAAGCGCATAGGTTACTGTGTGTGTGCTCTGCACCGGGACGCTACTGCTGGGAGGCAAATGGAGCGGGGACAGGAAGTGCACATCTTTGCTGGAGATAACTTGGATAACAGTGTCAGAGTTTTCTTTGGGATKAATATGTAGAACATTGAAATCAATACAGGTGTTTCAGTCTACTTTAAGAAGGTTGGTATCTGGGCCTCTTTTTTCAGTTACAAATTTTGAAATGTACCCCTTTTAAAGCATATGAAAACCAAAAGMTATTAAGATTTATGTAATTTAATTGGTGTTTTGTTGGTGATACCTGATGAACTCCATAGGTTCTGTCTCCAGTAATGATGACTTCTGCAGACCTATGGATGAAACTGTTGATCACTATCAGAAAAAGAAGGATCTTTTTCTATAGTAGTTTCCCTTCCTGGAAATCAAGCCTTCGAGGCTTTGGAGGAAAGAAGGGAAGTGCTACCTTCAGTTATTCCTCTTGCTATTTTTTGCTAATGGCTACAGTTCTAAGAATGTTGTGTATTACAGAAGTGGTTGATAAGACTTTAAGATTTGTTAACCGGGTTGACATATGTGTTAAAAACCAGATTGTGTTGTCTGTCAGTGGTTATGATTTTCTGYGTATGTCATTCTGATACTCAGGATGGCAGCAACTAATACAATGTTGTTACAGTTCAGGAGAAAAGCATAGCGTCTGGGTTTTGGTTGTTTTTCTTAGTAGTTTTTCTATGCATTTCCTAATATGTGAGAAAATGCATAGGTAACTATAGTTACAGTGCCAAAAAAAMCCCCAAACCCAACACCCGAAACCCAACCCTAAAGCCCCACAATTCAAGGAGTGGTTATGTACAGATATTTTCGGACCTGTGTTCATAGCCAGCTGTGTGGATGACTGGACMTTAATTACTCAGCATAGTTACTGGTAGGCCTGAGGCACGAGACCTCGCTGCTGCGGAGATAGGGCTCCCCACGCAACACGGCCGGCAGACAGCAGCCGCCTTCGCAGGTGGAAGGGGACGCGCTGGTACCTCCAGCTGCGTTGGCAGGGCTCTTCCTTCCCCATTCTTGTCTGCTTYGTCACGTAAGATCTGGTAGTCTGTGAGCTGATCTTGCCGTGACTTTTTTATCTGCATTTTTTTCTGTTGAGTTCTAACACCAGGTGCATCTTCTTGTGGAAGTTGTGTTTTGAAATAGTATCCTTTTTTTTTCTTTGGTTGCCGTTTGGTTGATGTATTTTGGGCCCCTACCATGCAGCTTTAATATGCCAATTTGTTGCTCTGGAAACTAATAAAGTATGTAAAAGTCCCGTGCCAAAAAAMCAACACCAATCAGCTGCCAAAGGGCACCTCAGAGACTGCGTGTGCCTCAGGCCAGGCCGCGGGCGCAGCGGAGCGTCAGCCGCGGRGCCGGGGGTGCTGCTCACGCTGATGGCCGCCGGGGAGGCCGGCAGGGGTAAGGGCGGCGGGGGGAGGCAGCGGCTGGGGGAGGCACCCCGGCCCTCCCCGGCCTCCCCCCTGCCCCTCGGTGGCGAAGGGTCGGCGGGGGCCGTGCGGGGCCGCCGTGGCCGGCGCC
>JASVER010000065.1:3637186-3699592 GCA_030449065.1 Oceanodroma leucorhoa
GTTATGAAACCGCGGGGGAGGGGCCGGCTGCCGCCTGCCGTCCGCGGCCGCGCCGGGGGAGCGGAGGCCGCCGGAGCGCAGGTGAGAGCGGGGCGGCCCTTCCCGCCCAGGCCGCGGGGGAGCCGGGCCGGGGCCGGGGCCCGGCGGGCCGCGGCGCTGAGGGGCGGCCCGGGGTGAGGCCCGGAGGCGCGGGGTGGGCGCTATTTGGGGAAGCTTGCGCGGTGCCTGCCGAGCTATATTTAACGCGGGCAGATAGCCGTGACAGCCATTCACGAATTATAAATAAGTTTAGCGCCAGCACGGCATCAGCCTGTATGAGGCTCCTCGCGGAGGATGATCTCCTGGGGAGAATCTGCTGCTGCAGAGGGCGTGTGACGCATCGCCCGGCAGCCAGGAGGAAGGCTGGGGGAGGCCCGCGCCTTTCCYCGGGGGCTGGGTGGCGTTCTGGTCCTCCTAACAGGGAGACCCGAGTCCCCGCGTCCCACSGCTGGTCAGAAGAGCAGCTCCAGTGTGGTGGCCAGGCAGCGTAGGAGCCCAATCGAAATGCCTAAGGTGGTGGTTGTGAGGAAAAGTGGCCGTTAAATAGGAAGTATCTTCTGAGTGTGTTTGGTGGAAGACCAGTCGGCCCTGGCCATCGTCATAAAAACTCTAACCTTTTTCTTAGCTGAGTGTAAAGAGCTCAGTGTGAGCTACTAGAGAAACAGTTAGGGTATTATGTGGTTTCACAGATGTACTTTATGCAGATCTGTGGGTTTTAAGCTTRAAAGTTCGGTAGAAGCACATCTGTCAAAACATATTCTAGTGCTTTAGGATACRTTCATTTTCATAYGTGAACAAAGAAGAGTTTATTGAACTTACTCCCCTCTCCAGCAGAGCACAACAAAAAGCTAGTGTCATGCTGATGAAAGAGGGTACAGGTATAATCACTACTTTCAGACCACTGGGATATGTTTCATTCCAGTTTTCCTCTCTGTCTTCTAGTTAAAAGTGTATGACACTCTTACCTTCCATGCTTTGTTTGCTTTTAGTGGTCAGACAGAATGGCTCCAGTGAACCAGCCAAAGGACAAGACGCATGAGAGGGCACATGAGCATTGGCCGGAAGAGGCAAAATCAGCTGGGAAGAGGAAACTGGACTACGAGGAACTAGGGAATGAGCCACAAGCAAAGAGGTTGTTTGTGAGAAAAACATCCAAACCCCCAGAGAAAATCGGTAACATTTCTTCAGATCCTTTCTGTTTCTCCCAACCAGATTTACCCTAAATGACAGGCATCGACTAGTTGAAGAGGGAGAATGCCAAGAAGCGTGTTCAGACATGAGTGTTCAGATGGGGTTATATAYTGAAGTGATACACAGACATGTATTGGGGTAGTACATTCTCCAGTTATCTGTCTAGTGAGTGTGTGTGCACGCGCATGCATGCATGTTTCATTTTTGAGACTCCGTACCTCTTGGTAGAAGCCTGCTCACTGAAGATGCTGTCACAGCTCATTTGAGGGTGGTTTTGTGGAATTCCTGAATTACCAGATGTCTGCTTTATTGTAGGACAGACCAATCTTGGTAAGACATTGTTTTTTCTCCCATGCAATTCTTAATGCAGTTTCATAGTCGTAAGGTTGGTATCCTACAGCATGCAGTCTAAACTGGCATTTCCACCCGATTCTTTGGATATTCTAACTTCTGCTACAGTAAGTAGGAATACTTTCTAYCTCTATGTTCAGATTAGACTGGACAGAATTTCCACTAATCACTTYTCCTCATGTGCATTTTCTTCCTTCAGTATGTAGCTTAAAAAAGAAGTCTCTTAAAGATTTTTAATATCATGAGGAGAGGTGATTAAATTCTAAGATACTGGAAAGGTTAATGCTTTGCATTATCAGGAAAGTTGTGTGGGCTTCAGCTRCAGTAAGGACTATTTTCATAGAATCATTTAAGTTGGAAAAGACCCTTAAGATCATCGAGTCCAACCGTTAACCTAACATTACCAAGTCCACCACTAAACCATGTCTCTAAGCACCACATCTACACATCTTTCAAATACCCTCAGGGATGGTGACTCAACCCCTTCCCTGGGCAGCCTGTTCCAATGCTTGATGACCCTTTTGATGAAGAAATTTCTCCTAATATCCAATCTAAACCTCTCCTGGTGCAACTTGAGGCCATTCCCTCTTGTCCTGTCGCTTGTTACCTGGGAAAAGAGATGGACACCCACCTTGCTACAACCTCCTTTCAGGTAGTTGTAGAGAGCGATAAGGTCTCCCCTCAGCCTCCTTTTCTCAGATAAAACCTTTAATTCTATTGTTTGTTTAGGAGATCACTAGAGTTACTGCCTTGCGTGGAAATATTACACACTTGATGTACAATTTTGGCTTTAAGGATCCAAAAATTACTGAAGTGTTTTTCAACAGTCAGAGATACAGGAGTTCTATGATTTTGTACATTTCCATTGTCTGGTGTATAACTCCAAACTTGGAGCAGTTGGCAGTGTGAACAGCGGACGTGGAGGCAAAATATTCTGTTTGAAAGGAGTTCTGTGTATAATTGTGGATAGTTAAAGCATCTTCTGTGGTTAATTTAGCTACATGATTTTCATTGTAAGTTCACGGCTTGATTTTCAAATTTGGTGAGCATCTGCAGTTCCTGTAAGATTCAGAGGGAATTGGATATAGCTAGTACTTTGGAAAAATGAAGCCAATTGTATCTTTCCCTTAACCCTTTTTTAAAAAGATGAAGACCTTCATATTTGAGCTTTTCCCTTCTGTGTTCCAGTTTTGATTTTTATATTTTTTTCTCCTGAGCCATGTAGGACAGGTTCAGTTTCTTGCAACTGAAACACCTTTATAAAGGGTTTCTTCCAGCAGATTCTAAAAAGGCCTGAAGTTTGTTTTTAATAAATTATCCTTCATAAGAAAACARATTTTGGAAGAAATACCTCAATTTCTCTGAATTTTGAAGAAGGAACTGTGGATGCTAATTCTTCTGTGAAAAAAAGGAATTAGAATATAAATACTTTTTTACCTATTTCAGCAGGTGTGACAAGTGTTGGTACTATGTTGGCATGTGAACAAATAAGTTTAGTTTCACACTYGTGCATTTCTAGGCTCCAGCATTGCATTAAGAAAGATTTTGTTTAGGTTCTAATCATATAGAATCACCCCTATGTTTTTGGTCTTCTGGGTTTTTTTATAGTTATCCTTAAATAGCATTTTTGTTTCTTAAGGAATGCTTCTTTCCCATTTGACGTTTAGATCCCCTGGAGTGTTACAGACCGTTGCTGTGGGGATGATTAGATCACAGACACGGGACTGAACAGATCTGTTTTTTATGTAAAGGTCCCTGAAGATAAAAACTTGGAACATGAACAAAATGTAGAAGCATGCTGTACTCTCAGCAAAAATCACTCCGAACAGAAAGGTTTTCAGGCGATGAGGCGTCAGCAAGTCTATTATCAAAAACAAAACTCGCAGTGCTGTAGGCAGACCGTACGGGCTACAGCACAAGCAGATCGAAAATTCTGATTCACAAGCAGGCATTTCAGGAACTGTGTGGGAGCTCACGTTGCTATGCTTGGGGAATTTTCAGGTGTTAACGTTTCTGCTGGTCACACGTCTGACCTTCCCTTCGCTGYACCCAGGGGCTTACCGCCTCCCATGGCGTATTTCCAAGTTGTTGGRGCTTTGGATAGCTTCGTTGTATTTTGGGTATGAACCATTCAAGTTGTATACTGTCCAAGAGATGTGCCGGCTGTGGCTTTGCTTTAGTCCTCTCCTGTTGTCTTTTCGATAAATCTTTGGCAAGGAGAAGGAAGGTTTAACAAGAGGAAGCATACACAAAGCTCTGGCAGGCTATGGGAAGCACTGGACTCTATAATTGCAGAGGTTGCTGCATCTTAGAGATGTAAGAATCATTTAGAGACTTTTCTCTTGTGGCTGAAGCTTTTCATAGATTTAGCAGCAAATGCAGACGTCTTCCCATGTTTTTTATTGAATGAGCATGGACAGATGTTGGCTCTCCGTAAGTTTTACTCTTTTCCTCTCTGGCAGGTTGGAGTGGAGGTGGGTCCGTGGTGAGAAACAACGGAGTCCTCTCCCATCAGCTGGAGCGGCAGCGCAGCATTGTTCATTATGTCTACCAGAACATGCTGGGAGGCTCCATTCGGGCACAGCTCAGGCAGGTGAGGAGTTTCTCCTTCATGGACATCTCAGCTCCCTACGTAAAAACATCTTGAACACACGCAGGGAAACTTTAAAGGGGCTTAAAGTTCCTCATATACTCAGTTTGTGGCTCCAAGTCTGGCACACCCTTATGTTTCTTAATCCTGTAAAATGCAAGAGCTGAGATGACTTTCCCTTTCGGTTGACCTGGCCCTGTCACTCTGCATTTTATCCCTCTGTTAATTCTGTGCTTCCTTGAATCATATTTAAACTTACCCACTCTACCGTTTGACTTATCGCACAGTGCTACTTTTGCACACTAATCTGACTGTTTTGTCATACTATTTCTGTATCCACTCTACTTTGCTAGTCATGTCGGGTTTACTGTTGATTTTTCGTCTTCACAGACATATTCCATCAAGTCCATAATGTTTTACTGTTTCGGAGCCATACTCTTTCTTTCATCTGAAAGTTAACTTTTTCTGTAACACCTATAGGTGGGAAGCACCYGGGCTAGCTTTGTCTTCCATATGATTTATCTATTTTAAGTATCCAAATGATAAAGAAATCRCCAAGCTCATCCAAGCAGTACCTATTCTCAGCTGAATAACAATATAATCACGTCATAGTTTCTCATTCACTATTTCTAGTGTTCTGTTCACTGTTACGCTGTATAGTTAAGCTGCAGGCGATTTGGATGGAGGACCATAATATTGTATCTCTGGATGATGTGTAACATTTTGGGATKATCAGTAAACACATAGTTATAAGTGCCTTTTACTGGTGTGGAGGCATGTTCTCCTTCCTTGTTAATGTTAATTAACCTGCCTTTTTAGCTCAGCCCCCGAGGCTTAACTCCCTGTACATCATTTAAAGTATGATATCTCTCAGTTCTCTGCTGCTTTCTGAGTGCTGTGGCTGATGTGGATTTGTGTGCTCACAGGCTGTTTCCCTTGGGGACAGCATGTTCTCTCCTTTCAACAGAGGCTTAGAATTTTGCGTGAATGGACTAACACTGATGGCAATTAGAAATTGTTAGCACTCCTCATTCAGAGAATCTCGTGGATCCCCGCAAAAGTCATAATTCTCTTTATCTTTCAAACAGTGTCTGCAGCTGCCGTTTCTGCGTTCTCTTGCCTCATACCGCCTCTTTCGAACAGCAAGTCCCTTTGACAGGAGAGTGACATGCCTGGAATGGCATCCAACACACCCCAGTACTGTAGCTGTTGGTTCCAAAGGTGGAGACATCATCCTTTGGGACTATGAAGTACTTACTAAAACCTGCTTCATAAAAGGGGTAAGCCTTAAAAGGGGTGYGTGGGAGGGAAAATTGGAGTGCCACCAAATACTGCAGCTCAAAACTGAGGTCTGTTGTGAGAAGCACATAAGGGTCTCAGGTTGCAGAGTAGCCCGCTGTGGGACAGGACTGAGATGCAACAGCATATCTGTTCCTAAGTCCCAGACTGTTCTAGCGCTGGGGAGAACTGAGGCGTGCTGATTAAGTTCATAATGAAGCAGTACTTGGTGTGTGCTCAGTGGAAAAATAATTCAGCAACTGGAAAAACAGTTATCTTAAAGGGATGCCAGAAACAAGTAGGCAGASAGGGTTTGTCTGTTTTAGGTCTTGATCTTTCTCTGCTCACCTTTTATTCTGTGTCAGATGAGGAAGCATCTTTGAGTGGGGAGAAGCAAAGTCCCTTTGTCTAAAAGTGAGAAACTAAGGTAGAATGAATGGTTTATATAGCTGGCATGCCCCTTGTTGCTGTATTCAGCCATTCCCATTCYGACAGGGGCTCAAAGACTCTGTAACTTTTGTCCCCTTTCTAAATTGTCTCTTTGTAAGTAGTGTGGTGCCAGCCAGCCAGGGAATACATTACCTGGGGACTGAAGGAGTTGCAGTTTTGTCCTCCAGGAGGGCAGCTGTCTAGACAGCTGTGGGATGACATGGTTGTCTTTGCCTCCTTGAAGGGCTGTGGTGTGTTTCACTGTTGCTGTTAAGGACATAGCAGTGAATGCAGACTTACAGAACACACTTTTCTCCTTCCCCGTCACTCAGTGGATTTTTCTTTTGTTCATCCCCTTCCTTGTAGATGGGAGCTGGAGGGGCCATCACAGGAATGAAGTTTAACCCTTTTAACCCTAGTCAGCTGTACACTTCGTCAGTTGCCGGCACTACCACTCTGCAGGATTTTAATGGCAATACTGTCCGGGTCTTCACCAGCACCGAGGACTGGGAGTAAGAAATACAGCAATGCTTTGGGCCTCTGTGTCCTGCTGGCAGGAGCGCTACAGAGAGAGAGAGAGAGAGAGAGAGAGATGTTTGTCTCTAATATGTGGGAGCTGGGCTTCCTCTTTTCCACGTACATGTCCTTTATCCTCTAAATTTCAGGGATCCTCTCTCTTCCAGGGAGGCTCACTCTTCCTTTTTATTTCTCCCTGAAACGGGGTGGTGGGTAGGAGAGAGCTTTTCTTCACGAAGGGGAGGGACTCTCTGATGATGCTTACTTCCTGTTGTACATGAGAGAGTGTGGGGGTGCCAGTGGATTTCCTCAGCTGTCTGTTCTTAAACCTCCCATAGCTCTGTGCCCTGGGGACCTTCTAACCTCTTCACCTGTTAGCAGTGCTGCTCGTTGTCAGGTGGTTTTTAGAGGACAATTTATAGTCCCCTCAGTGCTTCTCCACAAACACCACTGACTTCAAGTGGTGTGCGTCATAAGGATCACCCCAATTCATCCCACCTAACTTTTGGTGCTTATCTAAAATACCAAAATTAAGAGTCTGAGCTCCTTCAGTAATGAGTGGAAAGAGGACATGAATTGCTAGAGGCTACTCTGTCTGCCTGTGCTTAGAATCACCTCTCAGACTGTTGCTTTTTCTGTGGACTCATGAGGAAGCCTGAGCTCTTCAATTAGTTACTTCAGTTCAGTGCTTAAAGGTAAGTGAGGGAATTTGGGTTAGCCTCTGCTTTACTYTTCCCCACCTGGTTCTTTCTGGGTGGCAGCTTTCATGGTTGGTTTCCAAATTGGCTGTTCCAGCTGCAACCTTGTAATAGGGCAGAAGGTGAACCCAAGTAGCGCTGGGATGACTGGCCAGGTGAGCAAGGAGGGATAGACTGGGTCCTGGGACATGAGGATCTTGTATCCTAGTGGGATGCCTGTCACAGCAATGATGCCTGGATTTGAAAGGGCATGCCACCCTCCTACTGCTGAGAGGACAGGCAAGCTCTGTGGGCAGGCCTTTTTTTATCTTTATTGGCTTCTCGAAATCTAGTATTTACAGTGAGACTTTATTAAGTAGTCGCTCTGCGAGCAGGAGATGGAGTGCACTTGAGTATCAAAGAGTTTGGGGACTCCCAGCTAGTATCCTTCTTTTCTGTTTTTGTTTAGGGTTTCCATACTTCCTCAGTAGACAGATTGGGGGAARACAACATAACAAAACAACATAACAATATAACATAACACAGAACATAAGATTCCTGTGCCATGGGGTTAGCAGTGGGATTTCTCCTTGCATGGCTCTCATCCTGCCTGCTGGTACCTTGAGAAAGACCAGATACAGCACTGGAAGCAGCCTGTAGGGAACTGGTGAATGAAGTCTCTGTAAGAAAAGCTTCGTGCAGGGCTGTCATGAGATTTTGTGTGGTTTCTGTGTGGATTGGTGCTGGTTTTGCTTGTGATCTCCTCAGCCTGGTCTGAGCCAGGTGGTTCACTGCAGATTAGTCCTACCCCCATAGCAGAAGCAGCAATGCTGCTAATGGGGTTTGCAGCCCAAAGTGGTGGGGTTGAACTTACAGGCTCAGAATGTATGTGCTCAGATTGGAAACAGATTGGGAAAAAAAGACTTCTTATGTATGTGCCCTGTCAGAAAGCATTGCATTGTACCTAAGGAAACCGGCAGTGTCTTCCAGGAGATGAGCATTGTATTAAGATTTTTGTCTTCCACTCTAACCTTGATGCCCCTTGACTTTGTGTGTATTTCAGAAAGGGCCAGGAGATTCTCTCGGAGACATCAAGTTCAGTCCTTATGAGGCAGTGAAGCTTTATGTGGCATCAGGGGATGGCACCCTAAGTCTGCAGGACATTGAGGGCAGAGCGGTGCAGGTGATCTCCCGTGCCCCGGACTGTGGCCATGAGCACCATAATGTTTGGTGAGAAGGGAGCAGGGCGAGGTTGATTTGCTCTTCCTTGGGTTAATGCTGTGCTGCTTCTTGTGCTCTCTAACATCTTCATCTTTGCCAGTGTTAGGAGACTCCTGGTATGAATTGGGCCTGTGAGGGAGCTTGGAGACAGGCTCCTGCTCGCGACCCTAGTAGCACTGTAGGTTAGGTGACAAGGCAGCCACAGGGCACTTACGCTTTTACAGTAGCTGAGCGTGCTGCCTGCATCTTCTGGTGTTGCTTTCTGGTGGCGCCATCTCCTGTCTTGCAGATACTGACAGCTTGTCACTTATAAAGTGTGAGGCGAGAAGAGCAGGATAACTTCCTCCTCTTCATTGTCATCAGTGTGCTGTGTGTTTTGACTGTAGCAGCTCAGGTAGCATAGGAAAGCCACAAAACATTCCTGCACAATCCGAGTTTCAGGTTATTGAGTTTACCCTGCTGCCCTTCTGGAGGCTTCGCACTCACCACGCTAATTTCCATGACCTTGAATTCTAGAATAATTTATCTTTGCAAGTGAAGCTTTCCCAACAAGTTCCCAAAGGACCCCGGTTTTATTCTCYATGCCCTTCCCCTCCCAGCAGAGCTGGGGTTAAGACGTACATCTTTATCAGATAAGTCTCTATTCTGTTTTGTTTCCTGGAGCATGAAGTTGAGACAGTTTGATGTGCAACTTTYGAGTCCAAAGCTTTTGTCTTTTCTTTACTGCTCCTTAGTGCTTTGTGGAATACCTCATTTTAAAGCTGTTCCTGTACATTTGTCAATGTCACAAGGGTGTTCTGATCTTTCCCAAGGTGTGTCCACGTGCAGGCACCAAGTGGCTTTTCGGCCTCTATTATGTTCCACCGTCCCAATGTGTCACACTCCATCTAATGAGCACTTCACAAATGACTRGGAAGTTACTTCATATTCAGCCACCAAAAGGAAGCATTGCTGAAAAGCCGTCCCCCTTCCTGATACTCAGGCCCACACCATCAGGCAGGAGATTGCAGTTACAATCTGTTGCAGTCCCCCTTGTCAGGGGTGTGAACCAGAGCTCCGCTGCCTTCTCTTGCCTGTGGGAGGCAGCACTGATTTTGTGTCTTTCCCTCTAGTTGCTGGTACTGCAGTGTTGATGTCTCTGCAAGCTGCCGTGCAGTGGTGACAGGTGATAATGTGGGCAACGTGGTCCTGCTCAGCACTTCTGGTGAAGAGGTTTGTATGGCTCCATGCAGCGTCTCCTCTACGGGAACCTTCATGGCTCATGTGCTTTCCTACACTACAGGGACCCTGAAAGGAGGAGCAAGTACCTTGCAGCTCAGGAGATGAGCCCACCCATTGTCTAGGTGGTGAGAAGTCCTCCACTTCTGCCATTCATTAGACATTTTCACATAGTTGAGCGTAATGGTAGCAATTCCCAAACAGGGACTGTGTCGTGTGGTACCCCTTCCTTAAGAGTATTTGCTACTGGCCAGAGTAATTACAGGGTAATCTGAAGATGTGAGCACCCTCTGCCAACGACCTTCACAATTCCAGAAACTTGGTGCACTGATGGGAGTCATTCAGGAGATACYGCTTTGATGTATACCCTTCCATCACCTTGGAGTAGGTACACAACAGTAACTCAGCGAATGTTGGGATAGAAATGGCACTACTGCCATCAGACACGAGAGGGCAGGCAGAGGCAGACTGCGCCTTCGAGTCCGAGGTAGTACAGAAACATATTGGAGAATAGTTGGAGTGGGCCCCGCTTTCAAGAGCCGGCTGTACGGTCACACYGGAATTACCGTTTCTCCTGCCTGTAAGGGTAACATCTGTAAGAGTTTGCCACCCAGTGAGCTGTGGCCAGAGGCAGCTGTGTAAATTGGTGGGCAGAGTCGGGAGTGCTCCAGATGATTTGTGCTTATTCAAGGTTAGTTGCTTCCTTTCCTTTTTTTCTCCTGAAGGAACCTGACAGTCTTTTCTGCACTTGGGAGATACCCATTATTATAGGGAGGATGGGCCAGCTTCACCCTTTTGATTAGAAATAACCTACTAGCTTCAGCTATAAATTAATTCATGGCCAGTTTATATCCATTTGTTCTTGTTAATTGAAATATTTATCCTACCCTCATGTTTCTTTGCTGATGTATTTCTGGAAGCCAATTATATCTCCTCTCACCTTTTTTACTAAGATAAACAAAGCAAACTCTTTCGGTGTTCTCCCACAAAGCRGGCCCTTCCTTCTTATTGTCTCGGCAGCGCATTTTATGTACCTGTTCCAGTTTGTTTTAATCTTTCTGCAGGTGGAAGACTGGCACTGCATAAAGTATTCCAGATGTGATCTGTCTTTGTGCAGTGGCGCTAATACTTCCCTCCGAGAACCAGGGATTGCGTTTTCCTTTCTCATAGCTGTAATAAATCGGTGGATCAGASTTCTCCTAGAATTAAATAGTTAGTTCCCAAGGTCATTCTTCTCCTTTCTTGTTTCCAGTGGATAAACTCTTGGTGTATTTTAGAAGTTTTGTTACTGTGTAAATGTGTGACCTCTTTACTCTGCACTAGTAGATTATTATTCCATTTCTTTACTCCAGACCTTGATTATTTTTTTCTGTGTGATTTTCTGTTTCCTCTGATGCAGATTTGGAAGCTGAAATTGCACAGGAAGAAAGTGACTCATGTGGAGTTTAACCCCCGATGTGAGTGGTTGTTGGCCACAGCGTCTGTGGATCAGACAGTCAAAATCTGGGACCTCAGAAACATCAAAAACAAAATGTATTTTCTTCATCTGCTTCCTCATGACAAACCTGTCAATGCGGGTGAGTTGAGATAAGGATTTCATTGCATGGGCGTCTGCAGAGCRTCCACTCAGCTCAGCTTTTATTGTCGTGGCAATGTTAGCTTTCGCTCAGATTCGAGGTTGCACAGTAGCTAGTGTTAAAGCAAGGAAGGCATTGGGAGCGTGTGGCCAGAGGCAGGGAGGTGGATAGGGCAGCTGCAGCTTGCCTAGACTTCGTATGGCGGTCTTAGACTTGCCACACAAACTGGCACTGTGCCTTGAGAGGTGGGTGTGGAAACATCAGCAGTGGCTGAGATTAGAAAACTGAATTTATTGGGGCAGTTCCTTTGACAAAAGCAGAGCGTGGGACTCAAAACCTCTGTTTCTTGGGTGCAGTTTTACCAGATCRTGGAAGTCCAAACTGCAGGTGTCTGTCTCCAGCTTTTCCACTAACCTTCCATTTGAACGAGCACGTTCCTTTCTTTGCAATGTCTCTTTCTGTGACTGTAGAATGAGAATAATGATTCTTCCTATGTAACCCAGCGCTTTAGGTTTCAGCTTACTGATCRCAAGAGCTTTGAGTTTGTTTGAGACAGGTAAAGTCTCATCTGTTGGGCCACATGGCCATATTCACATCCCTATTAAAGAAACAGCAATGGGTTTCCATCAGAGAAATGTGACTTCTATGTTTCTTGTCAATCACAGTGTTGTGATCTTTTGTTTGCCTTTTTGTTCCCCTCTCCTAGCTTACTTCAGCCCAACAGATGGTGCCAAGCTCCTGAGCACAGACCAGCGCAGTGAAATCAGGGTTTACTCATCTTCAGACTGGACCAAGCCACAGCATCTGATCCCACATCCACATCGGCAGTTTCAGCACCTCACACCTATTAAGGTAAGTTAAGCCAGTGCAGCCTGAGAGGAACATCACGCTTGATGCTAGCAGCGGGCTGTTAGCAGCTGAACCTGTTAACCTCAGAAATGGTCTGATTTCTGGTCAGGATACTACGCTGGTGGGTGGATGTTCGCACTGCTGCAACTCCCAGCAGAGCACTGTTCTGAGGAGACCCACGTTCCTCAGGCTGKGGGTGGGATGTACAAACCGTTGCTCACACTGCCGGTTGTCTGGTGTGTGTCAGTATGAGCTCCGTCCCTTTCTCTTTACTCCCCGTCACTCTGCTCTATGACTAGGCAACCTGGCACCCTCGCTACGACCTCATTGTAGCAGGTCGCTACCCAGACCCTAAGTTCCCAGGCTAYGCCGTGAACGAGCTACGAACTGTTGATGTATTCGATGGAAATACCGGGGAGATGGTTTGTCARCTCCATGATCCAAACGCTTCTGGTATCATCTCGGTGAGTTGAGCACTGCAGCTAAAAGGACCGCTCTGTGTTGAACTGCAGCCAAGAGATGTGGGTTAGGGACTAGAACAATAAGAGTATCCTCTTTTCCTGTGACAGACTCACGCTCTCGTGGGGTTATGGCTGCCAGCTAAAGCTGCTGACTCGAGCAGGGCTGGTCCATGGTCATCTGTGGGTTTTCTGTGATACTCTTTAGGGAACACTGGGTTTTCCAGATGGTTTGTTGCTGTTATATAAGCCGTGGTGCTCTTATGACTCTGTTATACAAGCAGTGATGCTCTTACAGACTCTGTGTTTCCGTTTTCAGCTCAATAAATTTAACCCTATGGGAGACACGCTGGCTTCTGGCATGGGTARGTAAAGAGAACCCGGGGCACTGAGCACGGGTAGGTTCCAGTCCCAGAGAAGGGCAGGCTTGTTTCTGCGTACTAAGGCAAGTTGTGAGTGAGGGTTTCCCAAATCCCACTTGCTAGTAGTCCTCTATAATTTCCTACATCTGTAAGAGAAATCAGAACCTTCTTTTCAGTCTTCCACCTTTGCGGTTAGAAAACAGGTGGCTAGTCATCTCCTGTGTAACATTCCCGGGAGGATGAAGTCCGGAGGGGAGAGAAACCTCCCGGCAGCAGGGAGCTGCTGCCATCTGCCGACCCCATAACAGCARCAGAAAACGATGGGGCAGGGGTTTCCTGCTAGGCTGTACCCTCTCCATTTAATTTATCTCGTTTCCTAGGCTGCAGAGCCAAGATTACTCAGTTTTTCGCAGGCTGTATGGGATTAAGGGAGCTAGCTATAGATTTAGGTCTTAGACCTGTGAGATTAGGTGAGATTAGGAATTAACTTGATTATGTTTCTTAATTAGATCAAATTTCCATGGCTGTGTGGAGATAGCGTCTGCAATAAATATCTTCGCATCCTCTGTACCTCGGAAATAYCTTAGAACAGACAAAGCATTTTGAATTTCTGGCATTTAAGTGACATAGCTTAAGGTATTAYATTTGATGTAGAGTTTCTGATGCASAGTGTTTAATTTTTCCTCTCAGGCTTTAATATTCTGATCTGGAGCCGGGAGGAGATGGTGGCCAAGAAGCAAGAACATCTTTTGAAAGCCATGACAGAACAGGGGATTGGAAGCTGGAGTTTGTCCAGACGTGGAGGGCAGAGGCAGGCAAACCCTGGAACAAGCAAACTCAAAGCTAACTTACTGTCTTGGGAGCTGGAGCAGATGAGAACAAAAACCAATTCTAAATCACAGGGAAGGAAGCGAAAAGGGAAGGATCTAGATAACTGATTTAGTATTTTGATCCTTTCTGGATCACAGGGTACAAATTCAGCAATGGGCGGTATAAGCCGTGCAGGGCATTAGACTTTACTTTGTCCTTTCTCCCTGGATCTGATYTTGCTTCCCCGATTGCCTTTGCTTCCCCTTCTAGAACGTTGTGTCAGTACTCAGTTCCTCCTCCAAGTGGAGTTACCACCCATTTTCCGAGGCACTAGGAAAACTTCAAAGGTGTTCTCAGATCCTGCTGAAGTTACTGCTTCCAGCCTGCCACATCTGTTTGTTTGACAGAGGTTACCATCTCCTGTAGTCTGCTGTGGAGCAGCTCAGGACAGGGTCCTCAGCCTCTTCTAGTCAAACTGAGCTGAGAAACCCTTTGCTAACAAGGTTAACATCCTGAAAAGCTAGACTGTTCACAGGGGTGAGGCAATGGGTCGCTTGGGTAGCTTAGGGAACACCGACCTCTCCCATATGCAAGCTTCTTGGAAAATGTGCGTCTGTCAAGACCTCAGGCTTAGCCTATTCTGTGCTTGCAGCTATTCAGCTAGACCACGAAGAACGTGATGATGATGCCAGAGCTCTTTACCTGCCTCATGGGATGCAAGGGCAGTGTGGAGCTGGGAACCTACTGATTCTGTAGYTTCTATTTTCAGAGCTCTAGGCTTTTTCTTGCCACTGATTAAGTAATTTTTTTCACCCATGCCAATGTGCTTCAGATTGTTGGATAAAAGTGTTGTAAAGCAGAAATGGGGAATTTCTTCCAAACACCCCTGCTCAGAGCCAAATCTCAAGACTGCTGTTAAACTGAAAAGTTTTGCTTTTTCTAGTTTGTTTACAAGGCTGCCTGGGGCCTTGCTGCTGTCCCAGAGGTTGGTGGATGGGACAGGCTCCAGGCCTGCTCAGATTCTCTATGTTCACTTTTATAGTTTCGCAGTATTGATATTAATAAAGTTTTGTACTAAACTGAAATTCTTCTTTGCTATAGAGAGTGAGTGGCTGCTTTGAGCATTCTGCTGAACTGCTTTTGTATGGGGGAAGAAGTTAGTGACCTTTCTGCAGGAGAGCTAAGAGACCTAGAACAGTGSTGGAAATACCAGTCACAGTACTGTGTCTACAATGGACCCTTCCAAGTTGGATGGGTTGCATTATAAGCTGTATCTACGCATGATTGCTGCAGTCAAAAATAGTTTATCTCAGTTCTCACGCTGCTATAAGTGGGATTGTAAATGGGGGATTTACTTTGGGAGGGGGTATACTGCAGTAAGTTCTGCCTGTTTTCCAACAGTGAGCACAGTGGTGCTAGCCCTGTGAACTCTTAGAGAAGAAGAAGAGTAGAGTTCMGTGTGAATTTGATTTTAATAACGGAAAGGAAATGTATTGGAGCAATTACAGAAAGTCATTCACAGTCAAAATGTCTAAATCATCATAGAAACCTTTCCTCTGTGTGTGCAAAATTTGCTGCCTTTAAAAATAATAGGTCTGGTCCTCTTAAATGCACTTTCTATTACCTCTTTCTTGTGCCTGTTCTCACAGGCAGTAGCTTTTTCTTTATGAGTGTCTTGCTGTGCAGGAGACCTAGATTCTATCTTCAGAGGACAAAAAGGTGAGGAAGATGCTGAGAGCAGCAAGCTGCTTCTGCTGATTTAGAGTTCCCATGCTGGCAGATGCCGATTATGGTGTAGGGAGAAGTCCCCACGGTACTCCATAGGGGAAGAAAAAGAAACGTCTGTAACCTAAGAACTGGCTTCTGCCGCCAAGAGGGGAAGGGAACTGCACCAGAAAGGGAAGTAAAAGTGGGAAGTGAATGTGCAGCATCGCCATGTGAAGAGCCTGTGCTTCTGGTGCCTGTGCCGTCTCTCATTTTCTGCCAAAAGCTACAAGGCAGGTGGTGAGCACTTGGCATGAAGTTCCCTGCAGCAGCTGCAGTGCACACAGAGAGGCCAGCCTGGAGAAAGAATCATGCTTTGGACAAAATGCCAAAGCGTGGCAAATGAAGGGCTCCACAGTCACTTGCAACCTCTGATCCTTAATGKTTTTTTTGTTTGTCTGTTGTCTGTCCAGTAGGGAACATAGTAAGAAAAACGACAGAACTTGGCATTTAATCTAGTCTTAGGTAAACAGCTCTGCTACATCTCTTTAATTACARCATAAAAAACCATTCTGCTAGCAAAGCATATTCCTTGGGCTTGTAGCTGAAATCTGGACTGCCTGCAGTACTGGATATTCCCTGGAATAGGTACTTGAACTTCAGGGGTGGGGAAGTCAAATTCAAAGGTTGAATGTTTAGACAGGGCCCAAGTTTCTCACCTATGGGGACTCTCCTTTCTAGAGCCAACATTGCACAAGAAATTGGGCGCGGGTTTGCTATGGTCACAGGAATTCATCTCTCTGATGAAGCTCTTGGAGCTTCTTTGGATCATATGTMACCTACTCTGAGCTGGATCCTAGAAACTACTGCCGCGTTTTCAATCTTGTCCTGATTCCAGGCCGGTTCTCTCTTGAACCACAATGTGAGGAGGGAAAAAAAGACCAGTTGCCAGCAGCAACCTCAAGAAACACTTTTCACTGTCTGCCATCATCTGCAGCAGTTCCCTCTGCATGGCCAGTAGAGGAGTCTCGGTGCACTGTTGGTGAGCTGGGCCCTCTGCTCCAAGCCCAGCCTTCCCACCGTCATCAGCCCACTGGCTTGAGAGAAAAGCAATCAAAGCAGGTTGACCCTGAAGAGAGGTGCAACTCCTGACTGCACTGGACGTGGCAGCTGCTGGAGGTCCAAGCCCCTCTGCCAGCGTCATGGTGAGTGGTAACATTTACAATCACTGAAAGGAGGAAAACTCTTGACCAGCTCCAACTGGCCACGTTGGGAATCCCAGACTAGGTAAGGTGTATGAGGACTGGGAGCACCACACAGTATACTGGCTTCAGAATTAAGGTGTCATTTCCATTAGAGTAGCTCAGTCCTCTTTCTCTAGGACGTCACCTTTAGAAAGCATCCAAAAATCAAGTCCAGCTTCATTCTGGGAAGCAAGGGCCAAAGCAGAAGAATGCTCAGTAACCGAAGGTGCCCAATCATCCTTAGGGGCAGCCCTGCTCCCTCCTACTGCCTGGGAAGGAGTTGAAGCAACTGTCAGGCCTGCTCTTCTCCCTCATTGGAAACATGCCGGTAGCCGGGGGGCTGAGACTGTATGCGGAAGAGTACAGTCAAGAGGAGGATTAGAAGGAGAAGGAGAATGGATCCACACACAGCCAGACCCACAAACAGTTCTGCAAGGGAGAAAACAAGTGGTCAACATGGTATCATCCAAGCTTTACTCTTCTGCCACGSTCTGGGCCAGCCTGGGCTCACCTGTGTCGTGCAGGCTGCTTGCTACCTGGCATTCTTGCTCCCAGTCCTGGGGAATAACAGGATCTGTGAGTTCCAAGAATCTTTGCAGTGGGCATTTATGCTGACAGCCAGGGATTGTCAGTGGGAAAGGTTCCTTCCCACTCTCGTTCCGGAAAAACATCTCCACAGAGAAGTTACTGAAAACAAAACACAGCTAGATGTGGTTTTTTTTTTTTCCTCCAGCTAAAGCCATCCCTTCCCAAAAACTCAAGTGTGCACACCCTTTCCTTTATTCTGGTGGTAGTTTTCCTCCTAAGAGTCTGCCACTAGGAGCAAGATTGCATCCCCCTAGGGTGGAGCCTCGCCTAGGTATCTAACCCTTGGGGTGAAATCACAGCAGACGTCTTTACTGCAGCCCTCACCCATCATCCTCTTGGTACAGCTCAAATAAATGGCATGAGGCGTATGGTGCTTGAATCTTGTTGTAGACATCTAGAGCCATCTGCAGTGCCACAAGTGTGGTGTCATGCTGAGAAAGAGGGAAAAAAAMCAAATCAGTCACCCTTATGGATGTGGCAGGGCAGCTCAGACCATACCAGGAACGGACAGGGCAGTGCTGAGGGGACGTCACCTTTGTAACTTCCAGCTGGAAGAAAGGAGAGGAACTGTACTGCTAGAACGGTGATTTGTGACAGTGCCAGAGAAGGGGAGGAAGTGAAACGCAGCCATATATATCCTGCATTGTTCTTTAAGAATTAATCTCTAGGGAGCAATTTGGGAGGGATGCTTGACTTTCCCGTTAGTAGGCTGCTGGAAAGGGGGGATGACTCTGTATCTGCGCTGCTGAAACATCACCTCTGAGTAGCATCAACCCATCTACCAAATAAATACAGGAGTGGCTCCCCAAAGTCTGCCAGTCTCATCCACAAGCCTGAGCTAACAGGAACAAAGCGCAGGTCGGGAATTTTCCTCAGGGGCCCCAGAGGAATGATGCCAGATCCCTCCCAGCCAGAGGCAAAGATGCATGTCCCGATCACTGCGTGGGCTGTACAGAAGCCAGAAAGGGTTAAAACTATCCCCAAGCCCCAGTGGCCTGTGAGGAGGAGGAGGTGGGTGAACGCTAGCCCCCAGGCTCTGACTTACCGCTGAATAGGCAAGTAGTTTCAGGTTCTGGTGGGCAGAAACATTTGCTGCTTTGGTTAGGTTTTTCCTAATGTGATCCAGCAGGACCCCTGAGGAAAGGGAACAGCTGGTAAGAGGCAAAAACTAGACAGAGCAGCATGAAGCTCCCTCCCCGGTGCACTCACCGCCTTGCAGACGAGCTTTTTCTACCCGATTGTGGATCCCAAACAGAAATTCAAAACCAAAGTCTTTTAGTTGCTTCAATTGAGTCATGACATCTGGTGTCACCCATACAGGCAAAGCCATTTTGTGTGCTTGCTAGAAAGAGAAACAGAATACTCATCTGCAGGTAGCACGGATCGCAGATTAATCAGAGAATGGGAGTCAGGGTGTGTGGAGTCCTGCCCATACTGCTACTGATTTCCTGTATTATTTTAAATATGCCCTTTTCTATGTATGCTTCTGTCCTCACACTGCTGTGCTGCGTACAAAGAATATATGTGGGKTTTAATGTTGTTTCAGAAACTAATAATGAGAAGCATAAAGATTAAAATCTAGGAGCTACATTTCTGTGAAAGCACAACTGGAGTGCAGGGTTATGTCCTAACACCGATACAATAGTCTTAGGGCATTTACTTTACGTGTGGCTGATTCTGCCCTGCAGATGGCATGCAGTCAAAAAAACCACCAAACAGGAGTGATAAGCGAGAGCGCACAAACTCAAAGTTTCTGGTGTACCTGCAGCACAATTTCCCCGGAGGCTCTGAGGGCCACTGAAGGACATTGGAGAAAGTTAGCAAGCGCTCTGCAGACGTAATACTGGGATGCACCACTGATAAAGCCCAGTACTCAAACCCAGAATACACAGAACTGGAAACCWAGAGAAGAATTTGCTTTGCAGCCAACCCATTACAAGAAAGGATTAGTTATACTGGCAGACAAACAGCAGTTGTGGTTCCCTGGCATTACTCGGAGCAATTTTCTATGCCACATCCCATTAAACTGCCAGAAGATGAGGCTGAATATCCTTAAAGGCCCATTCTGTCTGAATGGTTTGGAGAAATTCCCATCAGCAACTTAGATATTTAGTTAGTTTTTCATTAATTTACAAAGAGAATAGCTGGTARGTTCAGCTATTTCTTGGACTTTATTTTCTCCATCCATTTTCTCCATCAGGTGAGAAAAACAATCCTTCAGGACCCTGTTAGTGAGAAAAAGGAGGAAGCCCAAAGCAGCTGAAGAGACTGACCAGCCTGAGGGTATAGTTTTGAGGGTAAAACTCCCCCAAAACGTTCTTGTTTCATTTTGGGACACTGAGCTATTCTCCCAAGTTCTTGGGGATCATAGTGGTTGTCAGCTAGCCCAATGTGCAAGGTCATTAAGTGAGTCTTGAACCTGAAGAAGATTTGAAATTCCTGATCTCTCTGACCAAAGGATTTTTTTGTTACCGACAGAAGTTGCTTCACTGTGATCGTTACAAGGCAGGAGATAGGGTCTGTGATACAAAGGGCAAATTCACATAGTGCAATACAGCTCTGGACTGGAATATTCTCAGCTTGCAGCAGCTCAAGCTGCTACTTTACATAGCAAAGTGCAATTCCACGCAGATTTATCTTGTACATCCCCAAAATAGTACATACCACTGTATACCACTGCCAGCACGCTAAGTAGCCTTGCACTTCCATAGAATTAGCATGACACAGTATCAAAATGCTTGGGCTTACTGCTTCTTCCACAATTAGCTAGTTTGACATGAAAGATGTCTATAATTTACTTCATCGTGCTGCACMGTTATTCAGAAATAAATTTGTGTGCAACACCTGTAAGTCTCCTGGATATGCTTTATGGTTGACCTTTACTTGAGCATTATCACAGCACAGCTAACCCGATTTTTTATTYTGTTTAAGCCTTCATGAGATATGCTTTCGACAAAACTCCACATGAATATAGAGTTTGGTGCCCCACCCCATGCACTAAAAGGGTAACATCATCTGTCTCTAGAGTCTTTCTCCGGCAAAGGACCTTATAACAGGTCAAAAACCAGATGTGGGTGGACCCCACTTAACCTGGAAGAGCATTATTTTCTTTTAGAGATGGCATTAACAGAAACACGGAAAGAAAAGTGATTGATCTAAAGTAAGAGAGAGGTAGAGGTAGAACCAGGAATAGTCCTAATTTAAGCTCCCAACTTAAATCATAAAGTTAATGCTCCTTCAGTTTCCAGAGATCTCATTTGTACCTTACTTAACTCAGACTCATCCACAGAGATCTAAAGATTGCAGACTGCAGTCATTTTCTAGTGACATTCAAAAGAGGTATTTATTATGCAGGTGGGACTTTTTCTGGCTCTGGCACGATATGTATCTAAGCTACAAAGTGGGAGGTTATAGGGTGTAAAAGTAGGTAATTCTTGGCACATGCCTCTAGCGAGTAGGAACTGTTACTATTCTGAAATTAGAAATTACTTCTAACTGTAGGGTGGGAATGGTGAAAAGTTGTTTTAGGGGATTTTGCAAMATAATTTTCTACCAAATCCAGTGAGCCCTAAAGACCAAACTCCCGCGGCTGTAAGATGATGGCCAAACTTACTTCACAGAACAGTGTGTCATACACACTCCAAACACTGTCGAGAGAGACATCCCGGATCCCAGTCTCATTTGCCACCATCTGCAGGAATTGCTGTAGGTATGAGAAAAGAGAAAGGCCTTCAATTTTCTGACCTCATACTGTATTACATGCACAGGTATTCCTACCCTTTTCTCAGAGCTCTGATTATATAGAGATGATGATACTTTAACTACAAGCCTCAGACCACCTTATCTCATACAAACAATCACTTACCCAATTCTCTTTGGTCTTATTTATGTATTCTGCCGAGTGCCGTGTTTCATTCTGTAGCTGTTGATACCGCGGACAGGGGGTCAAAGGAAACTTCAGTAGCTGGGCAGAGACAACAAGAGCAGCTAGGTCACCGAGAACACGCGAGCGCAGAACGAGCAGTCAACGCGCGCAGCTGTAATGAAACCCCGGCTAGCGGGATGCCTCTATAGGAGCCTCAGGTACTGCCTTCTAACATACTCCAGAGCGCGTGTGGTCTGCTGAGGTGTGGCAGCTAACGCGCCGAGTGAACGCAGCCCCTGCGTTCTCATCTCGTTCTGAGGACAGAAGCACCTTTGCAAGGTAGGTCCCAGGAGAAGTTCAAGGCAATCTGAGYCGAGACTGAAGCAAAGACTTTTCGAGAAGTCAGCATAACACGCTGTTTGAGTAGTCAGTACATATCCTGGGGACTAACTTACCCTCTCCTCGGACTCAGGCACTGTGTGCACGGGGATAGGCTGCCAGGAGATGTTGGGGTTGAACATCTGTTGTCCCTCGGGGGGATACAGGCCTGCCAGATTGGCCTCCGCGCTCATCAGCGTCCGATCGTAGTCTGTGCTGCGGGTGAAGATCTGCCAGGACAGGGACAGCGCACCATTAGTAATGCTACTGCACGCGGGGCTGCTGGGACGCGGGACGACGCACTCRCTGAGGAACATTGCCAAGTGCCCTGCAGCTGCTCATGGCCAACAGGGGTTGAAGTGACCGAGCCTGCCGATGTCACCCTGGAGAGAACTGTAAGGACGGGCACAAAGACAATTTGGTGTGTAATACCGGAGCAGTCTGTTCTGGGTAAGTAAGTGGGATAGCCGGATGCACTGTGCGGAGGTTACAGACAGAAAGGAGTCTGAATATGAGGAAGAGTCAGAGAAGAGCGAGACAGAGACGCAGAAAATGATGGGCACAGATAGGGAATGCACTATATTTACAGAGCAGGGCCGGGGCAAACTCCCGCATTCAGTTCTCAGTTCTAGGAATGACCTGCTGTGCTCATGAAAAAAACTGGCGTCTCCAAGCCTCATTTTTTCCATCTGAGAAATGAAGACAAGAGTGATCTGACTAACAGGAGAGGAAGAAAAGGGGGAGCTGGGATTTTAGTTGATCACTGTGGGCTTTTGGGATTAATGGGCCAAGACTTATCATTCCAGAGCTCAGAGAGAGGGATCTGAGCCAGAAAAAAGAGAAACGAGAAAAATACAGAAAAGTTCAGCRGGTCAAAATGGCAAAACTTTGGTATTCTGGTATCTGTGTACTGAAAACACTTAGGGGGAGATTGGAGAGAAACCAGTGACAAAACAAGAACACATAGGAAATCATGAAAGAATGTGCTAGAAAACAGCATATYGAATCGGAAACAACAAGAATAAAAAGCCAGAAAGATGAAATACAATGTCAAGAKTGGGATTTTTTAAATGCTAAATGAGGAGAGAGAAACAGAAGAAAAATTACATATGCTCACTCTGTATAGCATCTCCCACGTGAAGTGCATCTCAAAACTTAACAGTCATGAGAAAAAAAAAAGTTGTCTTTTCTCTGACAATTTCTACCCACTTTTACCTCTTGACTGTGGCTTGAAAACAAGTGGCCCTCTACTCATTAGACAGGATTGCTTTCATTCTCAGTAAGCTCTGAAGAAACAGAAAGGATGTATTTTAAAAGACAAGGATCTAATTCTGAAAGCGTTGTCAAAAACAATTAAGCCCTGAGCATACATGTTTTCTTCAGCACCTTTTGCCAGGGCTCCAGCTCGTCGCTGAGTCAGGTGACAGACGCTCATATGGTGTCACCCAGAGGCAACACTTCTTACAAGAGGGAGGTTGCTCAACTCGAGCGGGGATTCAGGCTCGGTTAGCAGAACAGCTTTTGTTTGCATATGCCTCGGTTTGTTTTTCCTTCTCAAGCAAGAGAAGGAAAACAGCTTCAGCTGGCAAAAGCTTTATAAAAGTGAAGTATGTTTGGACAGGAACTACTGCGAAAGGTTAAAGGATCTGTGTTTGAGCTGATGCTGGAAGTTTTGTTGATGAAGCAAATGTCAAAGAAAGGCTGTAATCCGAACTATGGCAAGCTGGGTATTTACTGGGGAGCCCAAAAAGGGGGGAAGCAGAGACAGAAAATTGCTCGGGGATTCTCAGTTTGCCCCATCTGGTAAATCAGTGAGCTCAGAAAAAATAACTGAAGCGATGCAGAGCCAGTTGTGGGACGCGGGGGTCTTGACTGCCCGCTGTCCACCCGAACCACGTGACAGCACGGCGACAGCACGCCTCTCATCGTGGCACTTGCTCACGTTCCAGTTGACTCGCACCCGTCTGATCAACCAGCGGGGGTATCTGGGGGGATCCGCGACTTCCTTACTTTTTCTGATCTTTCAAATTTTCCCCTGTGCTTAGCACATGGTTCCACAAGGCCTCCGTAACTTTTTATACAGGAAACCTACCGCTTTCTCAAGAACTATTATGAAGTGTGGCAACATCCTGGAAGGAGAGAGGAAAATTAATAGCTTTGGGGGACTGAAGCCGTCGATACTTTACAGGAGGAAACAAATGAGAGAGTCGCTTCTGGTTAGGAACTACTGCTTATACGTGCAGACTCCCGTGAGATTGCACCTGAAGCGCCCTGGGGCGGGCAGGGCTGCATTCTTGTCAGCTAAAACCCCAAAATCTCACAATCTCGAGGAGGAAACGAGCACCAGCCGCAGCACAGCGGTCCTGCTCTGGTCCCTTCACTTCCGAGCAGGCGGCCTGCACAGTCTGACAGCGCAGCTCCGGCTGCACCGCCCGGCCCCCCCCCCCCCGCGGCCGGGCTCGGCCCCCTCTTCGTCCGGAGCCCCGGGAAGGGGCAGAGACCGCCGTCCCCCCCCCCTCAGCCCCGAGCCCCGGTGCCGGCGCGGCGGCACTGACCTCCTGCCGCCGGTACGTGTCGCTGAGGAAGCCGCGGTAACGCCGCCGCAGGGCCTGGCCCAGCTCCCACTGCTGCCGCATTCCCACCTGCAACGGCACCGGGCGTTACCGACGGTGCCGGGGCCCCGGCCGGCCCCCGCCCGCCCCCCGCCGCCGCGCACGCACCTGCGTGAGCTGCCCGAAGCCCTGGGGCCAGGCGCCCTCCTGGAAGGGGTCCCGCGGGTAGGCCTTGATGGGCGAGCGGTCTCCGTGCCGGTACACCTGCGGGCGGCACCGCGTCACACCGGCCCGGCCCGGCCCCGCGGCCCGGCCCGGCCACCTCCCGCCGCCCCCCTTCCCCCTCACCAGCGTCACGAAGCGGAGGCTGCGGGGCCGGGCGGGCGGCGGCTGCAGGCAGAGCGCCAGGAGGAGCAGGACGGCGCCTCCCCAGCCGCACCCCGACGGATCGGCCGCCATGGCGCTTCCCCTTACCGCCGCAGCGCGGAACCCAACCGCCGCCGGCCGCGGGATCGCACGGACACAGTTTTCCTACGCACACCGGAAGCGCTGCGGCGGGGTCCCGGCGGCCGCCACTCTCGGAGGGGGCTGGGGACACTCCGCCCCCCGCCCCCCCCCGGCCCCGCCTTCCCGCCTCACGGCCCCCGCGCGCGGTGCGCGTGCGCGGCCCGGCGGGGCGGGGCGGCCCCGGGGCTTCACGGGATGCGCTCCCCGCCGCGGTGGAGCTCCGGCTGGCGTGGGGCGGCCCCGCCGCGCTCCGCGGGGCCGGGCGAGGCTGATCCGGCGCGGAGAGGGGGGGGCCGGGCCTCAGGCGGGCCCCCGGGGCTGCTCCCGCCTCCTGACGGGCGGAGGCGGAGCCTGGCGGCGGCGGGGCGGCCCGCTCAGCCCGCCGGCCTGCTGCGGGAGCGCCTGGGCCCCTTGAGGAGCCGCCTGCGGCCGGGCTGGTCCTCCGCTGGCCGGCAGCTCTGCGGAGGCGTCCCCGTGGGCTGCGAGCGCGTAGGTGCCCGGCGGTGGGAGGGAGCGGGTGAGGGTCTAGTCGTGCGTGGCGCGGCGGCTCCTCGCGAATAAAGCGGTACCTTAAACCTCTGAGGAGACGCCGTCGTCCGGCGACTTCTTTTTAAACCCGAAACATTTTCGGAGCGTTCTGGCACCGTCCCTGAGGTAAAGCCTTAGCGGACGGACCGGGGGGAAGCGGGCGGGCCCGGCCCGGCTACCCCGGCTTGGCGGGTGGCTCATCGCCTCGTCCCTTGCGTCCGCCGCAGGGGAGAACAGCGCCCTGCGGGGGCTGCCGGCGGCGCGGGTTGCCCCGATTTGGCCGCTCCTTACGGAGCTCGGCGGAGCTAAGGCCTGAGGAAGGCCGGCGGCTGCTGCTGCTGCCGCCGGGGAGGCGGCTGCCGGAGGGGCGGCCGCGGATCCGGTAGGTGCCATTTAAACAGAGGGGAAAATGGCAGGCGGCTGAGCGAATTCGGTGGTATTTAGCGCTCGCCTCCACCGACCCGTGCGCAGAGGCGGCATTACGTGGGGTTCTCGGCTTTCGCTTATGTAAGGGAACGAAGGAAGCGTGGCTCCCGTGTTTGCAGGGAAATCCTGGAGACGCCAAGCCCGATGGCTCAAAACTCGGCTCGCTCGTACGTGTTTATTTGCTGACAGCTGTATGGCGTTTGCAGCCTTAGGAGGCTGCGTGTGTGACGTCTCGGAGCGCTGAATTACGTATGAAGCGGAGGGGTTATGGCAACGCAAAGCTCAGCCGGATGGAATAACGCGTTTAATTCGCTGGGGCTTGGACGCGTAGTGAGTTGACGCCAACGCTGTTCCGTATCTCGAGCAAAGCACGAAGCTGGGTGACGTTTTGCCGGTGCCGCGCCGCGGGGGGRGTTCGCGGTGGGGCCGAAGGAGGAGCTCACGTACGGGCCGGGGGCGGTGCGCTCTTCCCGCGGGCACCGGCGGGCTTGTTGTTCTTCTGCCGGCGTCGCTCCTCCCCCCCGAGGTGCGGGGAGGGCCGAGGGCCGGCAGCGGCTCTGCCGTGAGGCGAAGCCGCGAGCCCCGGCGGGTGGCCGCCGGCCCTCGCCTTCCGCCGGACTCGCASGGGGCGGGCGGTGCCTGCACGTGACCCGGGGCCGCGCCGCGCGTGACATCACCGCAGCTCCGCCGCGGCGCCCCGCCGGGAACAGCGCCGGTCCGGGCCGGGCCGCCCCTCCCGCCGGCGGCTCGGGCACCTGCGCCACGGGGGGCGGCGGCCGCACAGCGCCGGGGAGCCGCGCCGGTAACTCTTCTCCTCGGCTCCGGGGGCGGCGGGGTGGGCGCCGCCTCCTTCTCCTCCTCCTCGCCGGCCCGGCCGCTCCGCGTGTCCGTGACTGACGGCGGGGGACGCGGACGCGCTCTCCCGCCCCGCGGCCTGCGSCGGCCCGAGCGGCGGCAGCRCTTCCTGGGACCCGGTGCCGGCGGCCCAGCGCCGCCCGCCTGGTGCTGCCGGCCGGGCCGGGCCGGGAGGCGCTGGAAGGTGCTGGAAGGAAGGGGGGAGGCGGCGGCGGCCCGTCCCGCCGAGCCGCCCGGGGCCTGGCGAGGGTGCGGGCCGGACTGTCGGCGGCCCCCAGCAGCGCGTCTGTCGGGGCGAGCCCCGCCGGCCGGGCTGCCCTGCGCCGTGGGCGGGAGGGGCTGGCTTTTGGCGTGAGTAAGGAGCCGGGTGCCGGCGGCCCCGCGGTGGCTGCGTTGCGGGCGGCGGTTGCGCAGTCGCGCCGTTGGAGAGGGTCCCTCTGCTACGGAGGTGGGAGAAGGGGCAGCCGAGGCAGGGGGATGGACCGAGCAAGTCAGAGCAGGCCTTTGGGGAGGGGGTATCAGTTACTCGTGCATCCAGAGAGCCCGGATCTCTGTTTGCTGTCTCCGGAGATGCTGTCAGGTGCGGCATGGAGGTGTTTACTTGCTTTGTGGGGACTTGTTAGCTGTCATCTTCCCTTGTCTCCTCCGCTCAGCTCTGCATTTCTCGGTCTCGTTCGCCTGTTGCATCCTGTCAACCCAGATCGCGAGCTTTCTAGGACACAAACTTGTCTGCACAGCTGTCAGTTTGCATGGTGCTGTTAAAAGGTAACTTTGCTTATATTGGTGATGACTCTTCATTGCGCCGTTTCACTGCTGCTCACTGTGCTAAGGTCCACTGAGCTGTCACAATAGGTATTTCATTATGGGACAGGAGCGAACCTTGGATCACTGGTGAAAGAGAAATACTTTATCTCCTGAAACTTCCGCACACACACCCCCCCCCTTTCCTTTTCCTAAAGGCACAGCTGGGTCCTTCACTGCCAGGCTTTTTTGAGGGAGTCTCCAACACTGAGTCACGTTTCTGACTAACTGTTTGGATCACTGCRTGTCAGCTGGTTTCTGGCTATGGCTGCAGGTTATGTTTGTCTGTAGGGAAGAGTCCTCTCAGCTCTGCTGCTTGTTCCAAGGTACATGGAGTATCTGCTGTTCCCCAGGTGTCAGGGAGAAGGCTATAGCTGAGGGCAGACAGAAGGAAAAGGAAAAGCTGATTTTTACTTCCTTTAGTGAGTGGTGGGCTTGGTTTGTGGAGTGAGTGAGTCTTAATCAAGACATAACCCCTCTGCTGAGGTAGAARCAGAAAAAAATGTCTTATCTTTTAGTTAGGGAAGCAAACGTGGTTTGAAAATTTCAGCCAAGTGTTGCTGAACTCAGCCTTTCTTTCCTTTGGGCTGTGGAAAGAGGGCATTGGACGCGGTACGCATCGTGCCAGGACCAGATGGAGTTTGGCCTTGCTGCGCTTCTCTGCTATCACACCTGTGGCACACTCGCCAGAAGATTACTGCTGCCGCAACGCTTGGAGGGCAGACTGCCCGTGAGGCTTCCTGCTGTAACCCCTTTTTGAAATCTAGCACTGAGTTCAGTGATGTTTCTTTCTCATACGTGCATATGCCCATGCATCCTTCTTTATAYGGGAAAGCCAGCTTTTGCAGGAGAAAAGCAGGGGTGAAAATAATTAACAACCTTCTCCCTCCCACCCCCCCCAAAATAAAAGGTGGGGGGAATAAACCCAAACCAGCCTCAGGTAGGACAGAACATGGGTTGTTGCTGAGCTGCTCGGGCGTTCTGTAACTGCCAGAGGAAACCTGCGGCTCCTTGTATTATGAAGGGATGCAAGGAGAASCACCATCGCAGGGACTAGATATATATAAATTGCCTAATCTAAAAAAATAAGAAACGGGAAACTTTATCGCAGAACTAGTGTGTCCTGGCTGTGTGCCTTGGGTTACCGTCGTCAGTTGTTTCCAGTTACTGCTGCCGCAGCTCTCGGCGCCTTGTCAGCATGTTCCCTTCACCAGCTGGCTGCGCGGCGAGGAGGCAGGCAGAGGGTGTGCAGAAGAAGAGGCATGCAGCTGTACGGGCACAGAGCGTGAGTTTGCTGCCTTCGCGTGATCTCACACCTGCAGGAAGAGTCGTGTTCCCAGTGTGTTAAAGTGCATTTGATTGCTATGACTTTTTTTTTCCAAGAAAGGTGCTTTCTCTAGGATTARTCCTCACAACTCCGTGTGCTCGTTCTGTGGTAAACAGAAGGATGAATTTTTTGCTGCCGTTAAATGTTTGATCCAGTGGTGATGGTCTCAGACCTGAAAAGTCACGTCTCTTGTAATTAGATCTGGTCTGTGATGGTATGGCTATCAAGATTGACAGTTTTCAAAATACTAAGTTTTGAATTTAAGGTCTTTGACTGCTGCTGTTCTTTCAGAAGTTGTGTTCCCATCTGCCCAAGGAGGAGTATAGAATATAATGTGCTTTGTCTTGAATGGGTTGAAGGGTGATCCTGCTTTCTGCTCTGGAAGCAGCTGCTGTGAAAGTCTCATTGTTGCAGATGTGTGGGTCTTTGCATGTTGAATAGGAAAGCTTATCAGATTGTATGTCACTCTCCCTCCCCCCGCCCCCAAAGTCATAAGATTCACAGACCTGACAATCTTGGAGAAAAATCAGTGTTTCAGAAACCTGTCATAGGTGTCCCTGCCCATGGTGGGGGCGGGTGGAACTAGATGATCTTTAAGGTCCCTTCCAACCCAAACCATTCTATGATTCTATACAGAGATATCTTGTTTCACTGGGGGAAAATGTTCCGCTGGCCTGCAGTAGGATATGTTACCTTGTTTTCCTCACAGCCTAATAATTTAGGAAGGCACATTTTCTTGGCTGTGGAAACTGTCTCAGTGGGAAGAACTTCATCTTAGGAGGGAATTCAGGGGAATGCTTCCTGCTGACAGTTACAGGTCGGCATTTAGGCTGCAAACAGGTTGAACTTGGTCGTTAGATGATATTTCTGCTAATACACAAGTACAACATTTGACTTAGCATTCTTGTTGCAGTGACTGCAGCTAGAAGCTGTACTGTAGTCAGTCTGGGTTTGAGAGATGTGTATAATACTGTTAAATTAGATGAGGCTGTCCACGTTCTGGCAGATCTTAAAAATTTCTCTATTAGAAGCGGTATGATGGGTTACTGTAGCACTCCTGTGTGGTTTTTGTTCTGTGACTTCCTGCTCAGGACAAAATACCTTTTTTCCATTTTTGGAGCATAGACAAATTCCTTTCTTGTGTCCTCACTAAAAAGCAGACACCCCTGGAGCCAGTGCAGCTTGCACTTTTAGATCGGAGATCTCAAAACCAGATTTCCTATAAGGCAAAATTACTTGCTTTACTGAGTGTCAAAAAGAGAATGTTAAGATGATAYACTCAATTTTGGTATAATTTCATAAATTGCTTTGAAGTATACACTGCCAAGCTTTTACGTACCTTATTTGGGGAGGGCAAAGGCTAATTAGGGTAGTGGACAGAGGATAGCAGAACACTGCAGACCTTCCAGTATGTTTAAGGGAGGGGAAAAGATAAATGTTTATTTAGAGGGAAGTTGATGAAGAAATGAAGAGAACAACGTTAGAGAATGAGAAATCTAATTCTTGTTTTGAACAGACCARAACTAGTGTCTGTAGGATTAAGTAGGAGAACTATCTCGTGGGATRTGAGGATTGAAGCAATTTGCAAGCCGTGCTGCGGAGTCAGGTTGTATTGTGTAGACGTAAATAAAAGATATTAGGTGAGTATCAGACCGATTGCTAAAGCAGATGACTGACAAGGGAGTAGGTGTCTCCTGGCATGTAAGGCTTTCTAGTTTGTTTTAAGGTTTTAAAAAACTACTGGCAAATACACTTGTAAGATCCCTTGAAACGAAGTGGGCATGGGAGTTGTATCCTCTCTCCCTGGGGGGCGAGGGGCAGCCTTGGCCCGCTGGTCCTACCGCAACTGAAGCAAACAAGGTTAATTGGTTTAAATCCAGGCTTCCCACTTGCTGATTTAAATCATGATTAAAGTTGGTGATTTAAATAATTCATTTAAGCTTTGTTTTGCATTTGATACTTTCTTAAAAGGAGGGTTTATTCTAATTGGTTAGGCGCATCTATTACAACTTCTTGCTAAACAGGATGATACAGTGTATCTACATACACCCATTTATGCTATTATATCACAGTAAATGTTTACATTAGAAAATGGTCGTTTGTATTTACTAGGTGAATAACTTCTTTCCTTGTGACTTGTACAAAACTGCATTTGAATAAAAAGATCGAATTAAATACGCAATTTTTCTATAATTAGGCTATAATCACACAAATCACGCACTGGATACATAAGAGAAAATATGCTTGCTGGAGTGTGTGCTATTAAAACTGACTTATTTTAACAGGGTAGTGTTATCTGTACTTAGCAAAATGAACTGGTTGTTTTTGCTCATTGTGTCCTTCCAGATCTTAGAATGAGCATAGCTCATCCTCCCTTGTCTYGTTTGTATTCAGAGATTGGAAGAGAGAAACATCTCTCCTCGTTTCATGCTCCCTCCCCCAACTTTGAACTGAACTAATTCAATAAGTGAATTGAAGAAACTAATCTTTCTGCCTTTTTAAGAAAGATTTGCTTGGTACTTCAGTGGATTATGATTCTGCGGACTTAGTGACTTCCTCGAGTTTAGGAATTGCACTCTTTAAACATTCTTCAGCAACCATGYGCTGTTTGGATAGGGTGTGTGTTTGTTTAAATGATTGTTTTGGGCTTTATCATAAACTGTCATTAACTTACAAAATAAATTGAATGAGTGTAATCTTGAAAAAAGTGTGTAAAATCCATTTAAAGGAAAATGTTTGGAATTTAAGTAGTCTATCTAGGGCCCTTATGAAATGAGGGCAAAGAGGTAGGCTCCTGCAACAGCTCCGTAGTGTATCTCAGTTGCCAGGGACGTACATGCAGGAATGTGCCAGCCCCCAAAGGACTCCACAGGCCGTGCCAGTGAATTTTCCTGGAGGATTTTACRCAGTCAGGCTGTCAGACATGCACGTGCAGTGGCTTCTTGCGCACCTACCAGCAGGAACCCACGCGCAAATGCTTGTGGGCACGTGAAGTTGCACTGGAACGGCCTTTGAGGCTTGCTCTGATGGTGCTTGCCTTGACGTGCGTGCACACGCACGTGCACACACGGAGAGTCCTGCGGCCAGCCCTCCTCACCGGCGTGCTTTGGCTTGTGTAAGTACTGCCACCGAGGCAGGGCAGCTCACCCAGCTACACGCTCCGAGAGGAGAAGGAGAAGCTGTCACCTTGCCTTCAAATACCAACTTTGTGATTCTGGTCTTCTGATTGACTGCTTCCCACCCTTGGCCCTTGTCTGTAGGAGAGGAATAATATTCTGGTTTCTGTGAAAGGGCCAGGGAGAAGCTCAAAAGGTGGTTTCTGTGTTCACAGCTGGTGAGGGGGACAGATTCTCGGGCATCTGCAGGTCTGGGCAGGAAGCCCTAGGGGTATGATTTAAGGTCCATATAGCGTGCGGACAGGCAAGGTTGCGCTGCCAGACCTTTAAGGAAGGTGTCATACTCCCTTCCTTGGCAAAGGAAGAGGGAACTTCTCTTGTGAGGAGTGTTCTAAAATGTAAAATACTGATAAACATAGATCGTATAATGTAGCTTCTGTTATCTAGGCGTGTCTGAGAAGAGGGGACTTAACTTTCTGGGCTATATGGGACTGAAGAAAGTTTTTCCCTTGGTCTCCAGAAAGCTCCCAAGTTGCTGTTTGTTTTCCTAGAAATAGAACAGGAGTGGAGAAAGCAGAAACCTTTGCCTGAAGAAAACATGAATTTTCTCCCTATCACCTGTACTTTGAGGGCATTTTCTATCATGCTGCTTTTAAGCAGCAGACGGGGGGGTGAAGGCTGAAAAAAAAGAAGAGGCTGCAGACTTTGTCCTCCCTTGTTTCAGTATCGTCTCCAACTGCTACTCCCTGATACTTGCTCTGGGTGGTGCCTTTAGCAGCGTCCCAGAATTGGCGGGCCATCCCCACCCTTCTCCCTTGATACAAGGATCAAAATAAGAAATCCAGCCACCTGCTGGCTTAGCCCCATTGCCCACTCCCACACACTCGTACCCGTGCTCGCGTTTTCCAGCACTGATCATTTCTGAGAAGTAAGGTGATACGAGCTCTCTGACAGTATAATGTTTGCTTGCTGGCTTCATGCAGACTCTGCCGGAGCGTCAGTCTTTGCAGAAGCACTGGCTCCTGCTTCGTCTGTGGGTCCTGTGTGATGGCTTCCTTCTCCTCGTGGCAGGGTTGGGACCGGAGTGGGCTCCTTGCAGCACGTTGCTTGTGGCAAACTCTGACAATCTGAGGGTTACGTTCTTTTGCCTTTTTTCTATGAGAGCCTTTGTGCAGACTTTCAGTCTGTTCTGGGCTATGTTATTTGGGCAATAGAAAAAGCATTTGTCTGTTGGCACCTCCGATCTCTTTGTGCCTCTTTCTGGATGGTGAGGGTGAGGCCTCCTGGGCGCTTGGAGGTAACCTGCGAGGAGAGCCGGTGGCTCTGGTTTCCCRTCTGGTGGGTGTGCCGTGAGTGCAGCCATTTCACTGGCTGGTGTTTGAGCGGTGGACTCTGTCCGGCTCTGGACTGTTTTCCAGCTGAGTATTTGTGGTGATGTCAGGCAGTGTGAGAAGGGAACATGACTTGGCAGGACAAAGTCTGCAGAAAGTTCAGCTCCACATTTGGCCAAGAGCCTCGGAGGGAATGAGATCTGCACACACATTCTGCTACGCAGCCTGTCACACGCCCTCTCACATGCTCCCTTCCTGTCACACAGATCCTCTTTCTCTCATTTTCAGACCTTTAACCCTTCCCTCCTAGCTTCCACCCTGTGGGTTTATAAAAAACAAAAAAATCCCTCCTCCTTGTTTTGCTGTTATTGTACCTTTTAAGTGTTTAGTTGCAATGACGCCCGAAGCAGAAATAGACCATACAGGCCAGGATCTGGAATAGTAAAGTCAAAAGCAGGGCAAGTTTACTTGGCAACAGAGCTCTTAATAGTCCTTTATTCTGACCTGCATCCCTATGCCACTCTTCACTGTGTTTCTTCGCAGCTCTTCTGATCTCTTTTCTTGCTTTGCTGCAGTCTTCTGGCCGATCTAGGTTGGGATACGTACATCTGCTGCAGGTGGGAACCCCTGCCTCTCTTCTGTTCTTCTAAGAGCAGTGTTAACAAAACCTGCCAAAATATCTCCCTGGYAATGGGTGAGTGGGGAATAGATTAACAGTCAAGCTTACTTTGAAGCAATTTAAAACTCTGTTACAGTATCCCTTCAATGTGTTCTTTCTATGGGTATTTCTGTAGTAATGTCATTTCTTCCTGACCTTTGTGCTACATCTAGGGGTGATATTTGTATGAATGGGAATCGGTACTTTTCCCCTACTGCCCTTAAGGGAATCTTAATGAGTTTCCTGCCTGTTTTGCAATCCAGTACTGTATTTCTGTTTTGCCTGTGAGCAGTAGTATTTCTTTTGATTGATGCTTTTAGGTAGGATGGTGCTTGGATACAAAGTGCTATATAGATACGTTATAAAAACGCTGTTTCCCAGAAACAATCTTGTTTTAGTTATGGTGATGCACAGCATGCTGATGAAAGTACTCTTGGAGTGGGAGGAAAGGAGGAAATCAGAAAAATGAACAAACAATTGTACTGTAAACAGCTCTCCCCTATATTCTGTTCTTTCCTCTTTTGCCTTTATTCTTCATGTTCTTTTATTTCATAGCTGCTGGAGGGCAGAGAAGGTGGTCTGGACAAGGGCTAGGAGTTGAGAGCTTTAAGTTCTCTTTCTGGCTTTGCTGTGATACATCCTACAGCTTTACGTGTCCTTTGTCATCTTGTCTTCCTGGTGAAAGGAAGAAGCAGCTGCTACTTACCGCTTTTATCTGTTTTAGTAGTAGTTCAGTGCTGACAGTGGATTGGGCTGTGTTCCTGCTCAGAGGAGTTAACAGCAGTTTGGGATACTGATGTTGGAGAGATGGGCTGAGGCAACCTGGGGAGCTGAGCAGATTTTCCTTTCGTGATGCCAGCTGATAAAGGCACTTGGCTAGAATAGGCAAGGGTCATGAAATGTTATTCCCTTACTGCATAGTTTAGTGGGGATGAAATTATTTTTAAGGAAACAACCAGATAAACAGTATGTTGTGTGATTATTTATCATTATCATTTTCTACATGCAGAAAAAAGGCCTGCACTGCTCTTTCCTAGGCATAATCTAGTTGTTCTCTTATTGCTTATGGACTAAGTTTAACTCTTTTCCCTGGCATTTCCACTATCAGGATGTTATTTTGGGTATTCATTCTTGCTGCTTTTTTTTTTTTAAAGTTCTGATCTCTCTCTTCAGCTTGGAGATGGTATTAGGATGACATCTCAAATCCACCATGAGTCAGACTTGTGTTCCCTGAAGCGGGGTTGTTACATCTGTGGSACTGAGGGTCATAAAGGAGGAATGTAGGATCTGAGGTAGAGTTTCCTTTTGTTCTGTAACGTGGCGCTCCATGGAAGTCCACAATGACTGAAGAGCGAGGCTTCCCTAACTCTTCCCCCCACTTCCGTGCAAGCCCCGTTTAAACAAAACAGCTTTTTGAACCTAGCGGGTTATTGCCGTTACCTCTGATCTGGATGACACTGTGTGTTTCCTGTCTCTTTTAAACCCTGTTCTCTGGGAAGACTAAGGGAGCTCTGGGTCTTAAAACTGTTGYTTCAAAGAATGGCTGGCTGTTATGTTTTGGATAGCTATGTATAATTGTGTAGAACAAGGTATTGATGGCTGAGTAAAGCTAGAGAAGGAATCCAGAAAGAAACAGAGTCTGTGGGCATGTTTTCCATGCTGCCGTGCAGTGGCATTTATAAGGAAACTAAGGTGGTGGGGTCAGATCTCATTTTCAGCCTTCAAGTAGGACGTGATGAGCTGTCACTGCTCGTAGGATGTGTAAGRGCCAGTCAGTAGCAGGAATAATGAGCTGCAAACATCTCAATTTTAATTTTCCAAAGCAGGGTCTTGCTAGTTAGCAGATTATTTTGTAGTAGGAAGTTTTCTAGGTTGCTTGAACACTTTTCGTGTTTGATTTTATTCTTTGGGGGGTTTTTTGTGTGTGTGCGCATCTGGTGGTGTGGTTAGAAGTGCAAAAGAATTACACCATTAGCCAATACAGGGGCCCTRGGAAGAAAAACAAACACACAAACCAAAACCACCTTTGCATAGATACATTTAGATGTGCAAGGGAAAAAAAGACTTACTGGTAGGATAGCTTAATTTGCTTGGGGAAATTGTGARTGGTACTGGCAAAAGAATGCTGTTGCCGTTTTAAAGTGAGTTTCCATAGGGAGAGTTTGCTATTATAGTTGATGCTGACAAACATATTCTGTAGGCAAGGCTCCAGGCTGGATCCCCTCCCTTCCCCTTCTTCCCAAGCAGTGTCAGAGAGCTGCCCTTTGCTCCTCTGCTAGCAGGAGGGGGCAGCTGCTCTGCCTGGGGTGTTTCATCCTCCTGGGAGGAGCACAGATGGGATTTTTCCTGTTGGAAGCCCCTGTCAAAGCCTCAGTTGTGCTTCCTGCCATCTGAAGGTCGGTGCTGATAGTGGTGTCGAGCTGTTGATGAGCTGGATTCGCAGCCAGACACGGGGGATTATTGCAGTTCAGCTACAAACGGCAAGTTCTGCTCGTGTCCGTCCCTGCGGTGCTGCAGAAGTTGGTGTTGCTCCAAAGTGGCTGTGCTCTGTCTGCTCCCCATGTCGGGACGCTGGCTTCGCAGCTCATCTGGCCAGACAGAGCTGGGAAAGGGTGACTTGTCATTTTACAAGACAGCTKGGAGGGGAGGGAGAGGTGGGGGGATGCTGCTGCTGTAACATCTTCCTTGCTGTGACCCAGTGCATGCCCTAGTTTTTGCCATTCCTATACTCTAGGTTAGCCAGAAACTTGAAAGCTGAGGTGACAGTAGAAAGCCTGAAAGGGGTAGAAGGCACTGGAGCTTTGTTACCCAGACCTGGCTTGTGCTGTTTTCCAGAGTTCAAGGGAACTTGTGTCAATGGCCTTTAAAGGAATTTCATGGCAGCAAGGTGGCCACATCACTCCTGATATCACTTGTTATTCATTTCCAGTTCATTAACCGGGGAAAAGTCTGCCCTCTCTTACCATCGTCTCCTCTCTCTCTGCCTCTTTCTCTCTCCCTTTGTCGGAGGGACCGATACTTCCCCGCAAACAGGAAGGGAGGCGAGGGCAGCCCTGCGCACAGTGTGAATGAACTCCAGTAACCTCGCCTCCCTTCTCCTCTCCTCRGTCGCAGGACCAAGGGCATCTGGCAGTCGGGAGAGACGGGGAGGGGGGGGAACAGAAAGGCACGGCCCATTTCAGAATCTTGGCCACCCTGAAAGCAGTCACATGTATACTCTCTTTTCCTCTTGCTCCTTGTGTTGACATGGCGCTCTTTGATCAGGCAGAAGCCAAGAGGTGAAGACAAGGGCAAAACCAAAACCTCGGCCTTTGACAGGSAAGGAATAATGAGAGGCAGCGAGAGGGGAGAGGGGATCTCCTCCTGGATGAGGCACGTGAACAGGAGAGCTGACTTCTTGCAAAACAATTGCTGTTGGGGTGAGGAGTTCCTTTGCAGAGCTTGGAGGTTCTTGGGTGGGACTGGAGCCAGCGCATTCTGTCTTCAACTGATGTACGGTTTGGGAAGCCCTGTTCCCAAAATGGAGGGATCCACAGGCTGTGCGGGAAAGAAACAAATCCTGTGCCCTGAAGATCATAAAAAAAMCCAACCAAACTCACTCCTTGTCTGTGTGGAGCAAAGCAAAAGTAATTTTTGGGCTGATTCTGCCCCGAATTACTGCATTCTSTTTGGTAGTACAGCCGTGCCTTACGATCCTAATTCACTTGGGTGATCAATTTGTTCAACAAAGAGAGACTTCTTTTTCCTTTCAGTCCTGTATTCCTTCTTACCTGAGGTAGGGTGGAACTAGCTTGGAASTTCTGTTGCTGCCATTGTTTGTTAGCATGTTCTGTGGGTCAAGAGCATCTTAAGTTGTATTAGGTTCAGATTCAGAAATGTCTGCAGACCTCTTTGCATTGCAGTTGTAATATAAGGTCTAATTTTGGAAGGAAAATTATGGAGACTGCCTTCCAGTGTCCCTGAACTCACCTTTAGGGTGTTTTTCTGTAATAGCCTGACTTTCCCTTCCTCGGTTTCCTTCTATTCTTCTTAGGCATACCATCTTTCAGAATAATGCCTTTCATCCTACTGCACACCATCGTTACACCTTCCTGCTTCTCTTCCCAGTACTCTTTCAGCCGAGTGACACACGTTGTCAGTTGTTAGTCACTTTTTCTGTTGTTCTCTGAACTCTGCTGTGGCATCCCTGCCTGACCTGGGTAGGAGACGGCATGCTGTGTGTTGAGACTAGACTAAAGCCAAAGGAAGTCTTCGCAGCGAGAGCTGGGTGCCGCAGCGAGAACCCAGTCAAGCTCAGGGATGCACCAGTTCAAAGGAAGAGGCAAGTGYGTGGGCAAAGGCTGTGCCAGAAGTCAGCAAAGTCATGGGTAATAAAGGAGTTGATCAGCGGCAGGAGTAAAAGCCAAAGTAAGAGGAGTGGAGGAGCTCTAAAACTCAGAGCTAGAGAGGCAGAGGTGGGAATAAGATTCTTAACTTGGGGGCAAGAGACCCGAATGCAGCTGCCATCCCTGAGGAGCAGGCTGCGCAGCCAGGGGTGACTGGCAGGACTCTTYTGCATAGTTGGCAGGGGTAGCAACAACCTGCAAGGCTCACAGGCCAGTGCTGCAGGCTTGGGCAGCTGCTCCTGGTCAGCTGAAGCTTAGCTCGACAGCAAATGAAAGCAGTCAGGAGGCTGTAGCTTTTTTTTTTATCAGCTTGGGACTGACGGTGGCTTGCAAACTCCTTCCAGTTTGTGGTTGTCTTTATGCTTCTGAGAGGTCAAAATGGATAATGCAATTTCAAACCGTGTCCCTGCAGTTCTCTGTAGAGAGGGATTTACAGCGGAGGCACAGGGCTCGTCTCCGTTCTCTGAGACTTACAGAACTGTTCTTTCCATTCTTTGTAAACATACTGTTCAAAATCATTCTTTATGCTATCCTGTAGCRCTGCTTTGCACACCTTGCATTTTCATGGTTTGTCCCTCCCATTGACAATCTGAAGTTGATTATTTTTCCTCATGAGTTTTAACAGTTTTCGCATGTAATATTGCTTCATTTTCAAAGTGGCAGATTTGCATAGGATTCTTTTTCTGCCCTGAAAGGTGCAAGTGTCTCTTTCAACTTTTTCCTAATTGAAACCTGTTCTATGTTTGCTTTTGCCCTGCTTACGGACCTACTAGCTGCTCTAGCACTTTTTGAGAAATGTGATGATGCAGAGGGAAGGAAGAGGAATGAGCCAACATGAGCTGGGAATAACCTTTGTTTCTCTGAGACAGCTACAAGGTAGTYCCAAGTTCCTTAGGAAGGTTTGCAAAAATACTCTGGCTGCTACACCAGAGATGGTATAGGAAGAGCATTAGGTCACAAAATACTGGTTACTCCTSATGAAAGGATTGGAACAGTGGTGTCTCCTAAGGGGCTTAGTTCTGTGCTGGTGCTGTAGGGTCCTGTGAAATCTCAGTCCAACAGGTTTTTTTCTTGGCCATTTAGATCTGCAGCCARCTTTTGATACCTGAGGTGGCATCACCACTGTGCGAGTTGTGCATTTAGACTTCAGCGGAGACCCTTAYGCACTGTTGTGAGCCCAGCTTTCGGAGGTAGATTCAGATTGGGTGCTGGCACTTGCATTGCATGTCAGAACACATTTAGAAGCCAAAATGCCAAATTATATCCCTGCTTTAGGTACCTCTGAAAGATAGCCCTTCCTATCAGATGCATTTGTTCACCAACAGCCTGTTGGGCCCATGCACAAAGGCACAGTCCTGTTGACACACAGCTGTGAGACGCGTGAGCGCAGTCATGTTAACGTATGTATACAAATGTAAGGTCTCTTCTGCTGATGCTGACGTGCTGCAGGGTGCACGCTTGTGATTCATTACAGAACTGAAACATAACCATATATTTTCCCTTGGCAGAAGGCTGTAGGATTTTGTAATTTACAGGACCATGACTCTGACCAGTAAATCCTGTTTTGAAAGATCCCAGAGACTGTGCAAACTTCCTAAAAAGCTACCGTTTCCTCTGAACATCCAGTATTTGGAGGTAAAGGGGTGGTTGTGCTATTCCTCTGATTATTCCTGCACTCCACAGTACAGTTTCTTCAGAGATGTGCTTGCATCTGGTCTGGTTCCTGATCCTTAAACTTCTCACAGAAAGCACCGAACAAGGAATACCAGGGAGAGGACAGACCTGTTTAGCAGAAGTGTCACAGTAACTGCATCTGGCTCAGTTGGTTTCTTTATGCGCTGTGCTGCCCAATGCTATCTCCTTGACTTGTCCTCAAGGCATGTGGGACAGAAATTAGGCATATTCTGTAGCTTCGTGTCTGTTGATGACAGGTCAGATCGAAGACTTCCACAAGAGTGCGTAAGTGCTTCAGCTGGGCTTGGAAGGGGACTCAGATGAGGGAATGGGATGAGATGAGACCATTGCTGGAGGAAGTGACGATCGTTTCTGGCACTTAGCGTGAGGTGCAAGAGCCAGGGCTGCCATCTCGAGTCTCTGTTAACAGTACTTTCTGTTGCAAGAGTGCTGATCTTGCGACCATCGGTATCYGAGTTGTTCCATTGTCTCAGAAAAGAAAGGCAGAGGGAAGAAATGGAGTAGGGTGAAGCTGGTGACGACACATTTCAGAAGTGTTTAGTGTCTCATTTGAGATGTGGGGGGCAAGGGCTGGCAGAAAATTGTTTCCCTTAGCCTTTCATCTATACGTGTTTCCTCACTGGAGTACGTCTGCTCATTAGGTTCCTCTGTTCTAGACGCTGCGTTAGAGAGAAGTGATTGCTTCATCTTTTGTCACTTGGCCAATCCTGGTTTCTAAAACTGAAAAGAGTTGAGACAGACAGTGGGAGGCAGCACAGCAGATTATGTCAAGAAGACAGTGTTCCCTCTTGCAGTTACRGCTTGCATCACCCTTCTACGTTTTTAGTTGAAGTGGTGGTGCAGATTGGAAGATGTGAACCTCTAAYAACATGATTATTAGTACAAAACTCGACAAGATTTTTAGTCATTTGAAAACGATCCTCATGTATTTCTGTGAAAACTAATTCCCTGGCCTAGTCATACAGCCTCTCACTTGTGTGCCTGTGGGGAAAATGCTAGTTTAAGTTTCTGTACCTAGCACCAGAGTGCTGCTGTTTCTAGTTAGGTCACTTTTCCACAGCCTGCAACTGTTACTGCATCTACAAAACTAAAAATTGCTGTGTCTTAGGAGCAGAGAAGACAAGAGGCCTCTCCTATCTGGCCCGTTCTGTTTTGGGAAGGCTGGCGGCTGGTGCACGAAGTAGGAACGTGTGGGTTGGTTTTACAGCACGAAGACAGTGGCTGATAGGCCTTACCCCTTGCCGTGTTCTGGGTGTGCACGTGGATTTATACTCCCCTCCCTGTTGATAGCTGCAGACTTCTCAGACGTTGCCAGGAAGTCTGCAGTCTCTTAGAAACTCCCCTTTGGGCTCCAGATGTCCTGCTGACAGCAAGTTTTGCTCTTGCGATGTCAGTCATGGTTGTGCTGATGACACAGTTCTGAAATCCCGTCAGGCTGTATCCTCCTCTTCTGCTTTCCGGAATACGTCGCCGTCGTGGCRGGGGCGCAGCAAGACTGGGTCACTGACCTGAAGGCAGTGGGGCCTGAGCACTGTCCCTCAGTCCCTCAGCTGTGGGGGATCAAACTCGTCCTTTGAAAAATTACTGCGGTACTGCTACTGATGATTCATTCTGCACAATAATTAATGTTTGAGTGAGTCTTTTGCGTGGTTTAAAGGAATGTGGAGATGCACTGAGGCAGTACACTTCAGCTTTCTTGTTTCGTGCCCAAACATGTCCAGGGACATCTGATATCGGCATCRGTGAGGAGCTTACATGGGACTAGGAATACAAGTCGGGTTTGGGTTTGTTTCAGTGAAGTTCCTATCTCCGWCTGATGCTCTGTGCCTCTCCACAAGGTTTTCAGTTGCTGCAGGATTTACTGTGGAGACTTTTTAAAAAAAAGTTGATTGTGGTAGCCACGTTGTTCCTTTGAGGACTGTGAGACTCTTTGAATTGGTTGCAAATCGCATCAGTCACGTTGTAGTCTCCTACAATAGGACTTCTTCCTTTCTGTGGCTTTTGAGTTTCAGATTTACTGCCACTGCTTTTACCCTAGATAGTCTGCTTCTCCAGCGATTCAGTGGCTACATGCACCAAAGGGGAGGGAGCTCTGAATTCCTTATACAGTCTGAGGYTGTGTTTACAAAGGTCACTTGAATTAATATGCCCTGTGGTTTTTAACACCTGCATCTATTATCTGCCACGGTGTAATGGGAGATGGTAGGAGCTCAACAGGCTTGACAGTATAACTGCTTTTGTACTTGGTGACTGTTTCAGAGTACTGGGAGAGGGGTGGTTTGTGGAAGTATTGCTTTCATCTTTGCCTTTGGCATTCTAAGAGAAGTTGGCGCGGTCTGGTCCAAATACCCAGGATGGAAGAAGGGACTTGGGACTGTGGTCCTCTGCCTCTTCCCGGTCAGCACTGCCGTGTGTGAGGCATGCCCCTGCTTACCTGACGCTTTTGTATCTGGGCTGCTGCACAGCTTTCTGTCACCGCCTGTCTTTCCGAGAGTGGCAGGCTTCCAGTCCTGAACTCAGTCACTCAAGTCAAACTGGTACAGGCCTTTAACGTAGTTGCTTTTTAAATCAGTTAATCCCTTTAGCTTGCATTGGTAAATCACTGAGTTAACATCAACTGCRTGTTCAATCAGATTAGGGGTGTTTACATGAGCAGTTTGCATCAGTTTCACTGAGTCTGTGCAGTCAAACCAGTAAGGCCTTTCTCTGTGCAGGTGGGGCTTTTTGCAAAGAGTGATTGGATTCGCTTTCCAGGATCAGGTTCTGTAGTGGAGTTAGTGCTGTATAATAAAGATGCCTTTTCAGTATGGTTTCCAGAAAAGGGTATCCTCAGAAGGTTGGTGGTGAATCTATTTCCTGAGGGTGGCGTAATGGTCATTTTCCATAGGTATGATGCCGGCTTTCAATTTCTTCTTGTAGATGAGCAGAGGATTCGTCATCCTCATCTTTGATACRTCACTGATCTTTGGCACAGCCTTTGGCTACTGTTACTAATAGGGAAATTTGGTGTTTTGTAGTCTTTGCTAAATAATTGTGTCTAAATTGTCTTTTACAATTTTCTATGTGCTCTGCAGTACGTGCCACAAAATCCAGGGCAGCTGGCAGCAATGAGCCATTTGTTACTGGAAGCTTTAACAAAGGCCACCGGCTGTAAAGTCTGGAATTTCCCTCTTACACACTTGGAGAGGTCAGGGCTGAAGTCTGCTCGTTAGTTAGCAGTAATGAAGACCTGTCCTGCTTTGATAAATRTTTTGGCAATAAAAAGACAGTTTTGTGCCTGGGTGTGCTAATCTTGTACCTTTTACCACAGTTTATCAATGTTTATGCTCTTGAAACACAATATTTTAACAAAGTTAATTGTCCCTTTTAATAAATAAGGAAACAAAATCTTGAAGCTTGCTTGTGATGCAGCTTGTAATAGATTTTGGGAGTTAATAGCCTAAGTAGTTGAACTCTTGCCTCTTTTGCATCTGTTTTTTTCCCACAGGTACTTCCTTTCTGACTTTCAGTAGCGGAGAGAAACTAAAGACCTTGAAGAAGGACGCCTGCGGCCCCTTGCTCGGCAGTAACAATGCTGCAGCGATGAGATTATAGTGAGCGCTTCCTGTGTGGCCTCCATGGGTCCCACTCAACTCAGCACACAGGATCATGGGAAGAGGGTGGCAAGTGTATTTGAGATGGAGGAGGAAGGGCTTTCGCTCTTCCCTGGCTCAGAGAACCCCCCTGAGCATGCAGGTATGGAAAAATTCTTACTAAATCCATGCAAGCTAAAGGCTATCCATTCTTTCAGCTGCAAGCAGAATTGATGCTTGGCAAAATGTTAGGGTGAGTTCTGCTGTGCTTGAGGCACTTGGAGAGAATGTCTGAGAGTAGAATCAGTTATTGATAGTTGAAGATGACTGGGTTTATCCAGGTGATACATGTGTTGAATATTTTGCTTATTTGACCTTCCAGAGGCTAGGTCTGTGGCAGTAAAATGAATTGCTTTTTGTTAGCTTGATCAACAGCTGCTCAACAATAAAGCTTTACTACAGGTGACAATCCAACAAGGATTAGTGATGCAAAGAAATAATAGGTTCTTGCAGATTCATATAATGAAAAGACAGCAGAAGTTTCCTCTACACATTCCTTTTTCCAGAATGTATATATCCACGGTAATGAAGCATATTGTGCCATGATATTCTGAAGCTACATGGCATAAAAAAGAAGACAGGCAGCAGAATCAAATTTAGAGTAATCTGCCTCAAAGAACTGAGGTTAAAAGAGTATCAGGAAATCGAGTTGAGATTTTTCAGTTATAATTGCTGCTGACACACACAATCCTACACTTTCAGTGTGTATAGATGTAGTATAACATCTCTGGACGGGTAACAGGAAAAAACAGAAAGCACAAGTGAGGTGTCCAGCATAGTATCAGCAACTTAATGAAAATATGACAAATAAATGTATTTGTTGAACAGTGAGGCAATGGGCAATCCCTGATATAAAAAGAAGATGCGATCTGAACATTGAACTAGGACTCATCAGTAGAGCAGAAACAAAGAAAGTAGTTGAAAGGTAAGGAGATATTACCCAATAAAAGTCCTTAAAACAGATTTGAGGATGGGAAAAGAAAACARTTGATAAATGCCTTACAAACATGCAAGAAAAAAAGCCACAAATGTGGAAAAAAATTATTAAATACGGGATCTACCAAAGAAGGAGGACTCTAATTAGAGAGCTAAAGGTGCAGAGATGGCATTCATGCTTCATACATCTCAAGTTATTTCTGTGTTRTCTTTGTCTACAGAAAATGACAATAATAAGCTACATAACTAAAATGGTTAGTGTTCAGAGATGGAAAATAATTTGCATAGATCAAAGAATAAGCCTATCTGTCTCAATAAAACAGTCACAGGAATGGTAATTAGACATTTATGTAACTGCTTAAAGGCAGCTAAGAAATGCACAAGATGGACCTGTCCATCTTGYGGAAGTCATTGGATTACTCTGCTGTCCCTCAGAAACATATGAACATCATTTGAGGCTTCCATAAAGTTGTAATACCAGTTAATGTATATGCAATGGCAGACTAAGTAATTTTAAATAACTGTAGGCACTGCATAATCTCCTCTTGGTAATAGATTGTGTGAAGAGAAATGTAGCAGAACAAGAGAGGGGAATATCAGAGACTTAACCTTTCTGATGGCATTTTCCTGCTGTCCAATCTGCAATGAGAAGTGCAGGCCAAAATGAGTGACCTCCAGACCTCTGTAAAGTCAATGGGATTGAAAATCAACACCAAGATACTTAAGACTCTGAAAACCAATAGGKAGTGAAGAACACTAATAATAACTTYTGAGACTGACTTRAAACTGTTCACCATTTCAGGAACTCGAGCAGAATARTAAGTGTAACTGAGGGTGAAGATAGAAGTGTTAGAACCATACATATGAAAATGAGACATGCCATTGTAAGCCTGATGCTGATCAGGAGATGCAGCAGCCTTGTCCTGCAAACCAATCCCTATGAATTCACTGCAGTGTAAAGGCTTTCCAGGCATATCTAAACATAATCCGGAGACTTATCAAGACATGCTGTTTGTAATCTTTATGAACAGCTGCCATAGAAGAATCTATAATATCGGACAYACAGAAAAATACTGGCACTATGAGCTGTGCAGAAGGACGTGTCAGACGTCAACGTGGCTAGAATTAAATGGAATGAAAAGAGAGATGGCTAATAGGGAGAGAATACACAAATAACGTCAGCAAGCATTTGGCTGGAATGCTGGGGGTGAGAGGCGTTGGAGTAGCCCAAAGATGTTTTTGGAATGCACAGCCAGTGACAGGGTTAAGATCCATCAGACTGACATGGGAAGAACTGGGAGCTGCTGCACAAGACCATCTGAAATGTGAGGCAGTAGCGAAGGCCACAGTATTCCATCTGTGTTTCAGATGGARTAACGAGGTTTAGTAAACGAACTGTCAGTGTGAGAGTGCTTCCGTTTTAGGAGTGGGGAGCACTCTTCTTGAAGAAGAAATGATGGCTTCAGGGTTCTAAGGGTTCACAGAGCTTGTGCAGTGTGCTGCTTGCCTGCTTATTGCCCCTAATTCCATGAAGTTGCTGTCTTCTGTCTTGACAGTTTCCACAAGTGCTCCAGTGACAGGGATTGCCTACTCAGTCTGCTTTTTGTACGGTCACTGTTGCAGCACTGGTTTTCTGTGATTGTTTGACTGCTGAACCATTTTTCCTTGTCCTTGTGCGTGAGTATGGCAGAGAATAGAAGTCAGAGAACTGGAGGTGAATTCTGAAGAAAATTACTTTCTGCACAGTCTTGGATTTCAGCTCAACTTTTTTGCAGCTCTTTCTCACATTGGAAACTTAACTGTCACTCCTGCTGATGGAAAGTGCAGAAGAACATCTGGCCTGAGTGTGTTTTAGKTCTTTCACCCTATTTTGGAGGGGAACAAGTGCGAAGCTATATCTGCTTATATAGTTGAGGTGAAACTGTTTGGATTATGTCAATAGTTGGTTTGTTGYAGAAGATATGCTTGCCCAGAAGGGGAGACTGTGAAATGGGAGACTTGATCTTTTCATCCGTGTGTTTGGGAGATAGTGGGTTTGAGTGAGGATATCTATTATTGTAAGGAATGGGGCAGTCACCTGCAAACACCATGTTTCCCTCATGTGTGTGGATTTTCTTTTCTTTTTTTTTTTTTTTTCTTTTCCTTGGTACTCTTCGCTTCGGTAGAAAATCCCCCCCTGAAGCGGAAGAAGGGCCCAGCCCCTAAGATGCTGGGAAATGAAGTGTGCAGCGTGTGTGGGGACAAGGCCTCCGGCTTCCACTACAACGTGCTGAGCTGTGAAGGCTGCAAGGGCTTCTTCCGCCGCAGCGTCATCAAGGGCGCCCAGTACGTCTGCAAGAACGGCGGCAAGTGTGAGATGGACATGTACATGCGTCGCAAGTGTCAGGAGTGCCGGCTGCGCAAGTGCCAGGAGGCGGGCATGCGGGAGCAGTGTGAGTGCAGGACGCGGTGCTGGCGGGAGCGCCGTGGGGCTGGGGCAGGAGGTGTGTGGGGGCGGGCTGGGGGCCGAGGGGCGTAAGGAAGGGGGCAGTGAGTGCCTGGGGGTCACGCCGTGCAGGCTGGAATGCGTGGGGGAAGTCGCTTGAGAGCTTAGCAGGGATAACGTGGAAAGGTGAGGCTGTTAGTGGAACAAGACCGGTGTGCTGAGAGCCCCAGCTCTGCTGTATTCCTTGAACACGCTATTTTGTAAGAACTCGGGGAATATGACATCAGAGGAAAGACTYGCAACTAAGATTTAAGCATTCTTCMGTATGCTGTCAACTGTATCAGTAAACTCAGGCTCCTGTCTGTCTTGTGATCAGGACTGCAAGGTTGGTCACCGTGCTCCTTGAACAACAGGCACTTTCCTTTGCCTCGTACCGTGAGCTTGTGACAGAGGTCAAGGGCAGCAGCACGGTACTGCAGCTGTGTTTGTACAGACCTGATCTCGTTGCTCCCTTTAGTGAATTCTGCTATTTTTCTCACACGAGCCATACGGCTGCTGTTTCTGAATATTCAACAATGTTCCTGCTCACATATCAGGAACAGCCCTCCTCTGCCAAGGCATCCCGGTTTCATCCCTTTGCTGGCCAAGACTGACTGAATGGATGCTCGGTTAATGTTAAATCTGTGTGAAGTCTCCTTTTCTGACATCCAGCACCCAGAACTGTGAGGAACAGAGAGTATTTCGGAAACATCTTCAAAAAATACTTCTGCAAAAAGTCAGTCCCACTGAGCTGCACCAAGGAAACATGCTGTTCAGTTTTTTCAACATGAAGCACGTCACACCTAACGTATGCAATCAGTATCTATCTTTGTCACACCGGTTTGTATCAGTGTTATGTATGCAGTCTTTGCCCCATTCCCCCCCGCTCTTGAGAGCTACCAAACAGATGTATTTGAAAAGCTACGTAGCAAGGCTACCTGTCCACCTTGCTACTCCTCTGCTGCAGGTAGATACTAGAGAGCCTCAATGTGTTTCTGCATTTACTCATTGTCTTATGTTGAAGGCAGCTCAGGAAAATTAGGCCAAAAGGAATCTTTGGATCGTTATTATCAAGTGTTTAGCAATTCTTGTCGACACTGTAATCCATTGCAAATTCGCCTTGTTAATCTTGATACAAACTGAGGGCTTTTTCCTCCAGCTCTTTCACTTGGAAGGTCATTTCAGAAGTTCCCTTTACTAGTTGTTGGAAACATTCTTCTAATTCCCAGACTGAAGTTATTCATGTCCAGTTTATTGTTCTTAAGCCAGTGTGAACYGTGAGGTTAAATAGTTCCTTCATGGCAAGCTAAGTAACTTAGATTGCTTTGAATTTAGCATGGTGTAGAAGCTTGCACATAGGCAGTTTTCAAGATTCTGTAATATCTGGTAACTTGGTACTTGGCCATAAATTCTTTGTGTATCTGAGTCCCAAGATGAGGGACTGTAATCGCTGGGATCAATTACTTCCTTTCTTAAACTAACACCATGACTAGCATTCTCTAATCTTACAGAACCCAATTAATTTGGTAATTGTATTGAATGTCTCTGCTGTCAGAACTGTAACTTCTGTGCACGTGTGTACCTGTGCGCGCATCCTCCCTGTTGGAAGTCAGAGATGAAGGTTTCTCTCATCTTGAATGTGCTACATTCTTCGTCTTGSCCTCCAATCCCGTGGACAGTCCGTTTCAGAATGCTCTCTCACAGTAGTTCTCCATTTCTCGTCTTCATGWTTAACATGATTCTTTTGAGAAGTGCAAGTATATGCTTGTTCAGTTTTGGGGCCTGCCTTCCTGTGTAGCAGCCATGTTTCCTTGTTACCTGGGCATAAAAAAATGGCCCAAGAATCTTTCAGCACTTTAAAAATCTTGTTTGCAAAGTCAAGCTTTTTTTTTTTTTTTTTTTTTAATCTGTTCCTGAAGATATGGTTTCTTTTCCAGTCAGCCCCTTTCTGCTTTTTGTTCATTCATCATTAACTCACAGGATGATTCTCTTGAAGATAATCCTTGAATCCAGGTATGTCTGATAGTTTCCTTTTTTTTTGGATGCAGCTTGCAGATAGGTTTTGCAGCTTTGACTTAAAGAAACAACAAACTTCCTCTACTTTCAAATCAGTGAATTCTTCAGTTAACTTAGTTACAGGCCATGAACAGATTTTTGTATTTAAATTAGCTAATAAGTAGTTGCTCCGATAAGATTTTTCACAACACATGCCTCTGAGTTGTTTTATTCCTTCCAATGTTACATCTAAATGGCATATCCTTTGACTTCACGACTGAAAAGACTTCTAGCCCTACTCCTGAAGGACCTGCAGTCCTCAGTACATTTTAGCAAAGCTATTCTTTCATTATTTATCTTGCGGTATGTTACTACTCTACAGTCTGCTGCAGGTGGGCTGTGTACAGAATTGTCCTTTCACTCTCAAACTCCATCCAGTACTGACTCTGACCTCTCAGAAGGAAGATGAAATGACACAAGCTGTTAATTTAGCAATATCGGAAAAAGGCACAACGGCAGGATAATATAAAATACAATGGACACACCCTGGCATGTGAAGAGAGCACCTGTTGGAACCTGTTATAACATGACATTTTGGGGAATTGCTCAAGGGGGAAAGTCGCTGTTGTCTTTCTGAGATCTGCAGGGCATCACGAAGGGAGCTTCCGTCCATTGCGAACACTTTGTATGGCAGTATGATTAAAAGAAAGGCAATGGAACAACTTAAAGTGGGCAAAAGAGGGAGAAACAAATGATAAGCATCACTGTCCGCTGTCTGTGTTGTGTACACTGATATACCAGATAGAGGCAGCTGTGATCTCTGCCTCTCCATGCACAGCACGTTACCCTGTGTTTAGTGTGCTTTCCAGTGTGCTCCTATGTCATGAGTGATCTCTGGCTGTTCCCGCTTTAGATGTTCTGTCTGAAGAACAGATCCGACTGAAGAAACTGAAAAAGCAGGAAGATGATCAGGCTCGGACAGTCGTCGTGCGTCCAAACCCTCCAAATCCGCCAAGCCCTTCCCACAAACTGACGCCTGAACAGTTGAGCATGATAAAAAAGCTCGTGGCCGCTCAGCAGCAGTGCAACCAGCGCTCATTCACGGACAGGCTCAAAGTGACGGTAAAAACTCTAGCAGTGTAGTCAAAATAAGAARAAGTGAAGTTCAGGGAGTCGGGGTTGTGGGTAAATTATTTGGGAGAACAGAGATACTTCGGGCATTGCATCTGTGGGCTAAAGTTCTGTAAAGAATAGCAAAGGATGGTGTTCCAATGTGTCTCATTTTCTTTCTCTGTTCACTTCATCTAATCATCTTTCTGCCCTGGCTCCATCTTTCACATATATATGGTGTTTCTTCCCGTTCTCACAGCCATGGCCCCAAGTTCCTGACCCTAATAACCGTGAAGCAAGGCAGCAGCGTTTTGCTCACTTCACAGAACTTGCAATTATCTCTGTGCAAGAGATTGTGGACTTTGCCAAGCAACTACCTGGCTTCCTGGAGCTCACCAGGGAAGATCAGATCGCTTTATTGAAGACATCTACCATAGAGGTGAGAGTTTGGCTCCRCCACAATACATAGTAGCAGAGATGAAAGAATTTGGAGTACCCACCTGGAGAACTGGTTCCATCCCTTTTTTTGGGATGGCAGGCTGAAGGACCTCAGCTRTGGGACCATTACTGCAGTGCCAGGCTATACTGGCAAAGGGCCGTGGAGGAGAATGAGGCAAGAGCCTTGGTAGTGGTAAGCAGGTATTTCCTCCTTCCCAGAAGCAGACACTGCAAAGGATGCGGCAGAATTTACCCTGGAATTTTTAAGCACTCTGAGAGAAGCTGCTTGGAGGGGTTTTGGTTTTTTTTTTATTGTTTTTTTCAGAGATGCTCTAACACTCAGCAAATTATCGATGTTGTAACATTCTTTCCCGTTTTCAAATCAAGTATATCTATTTGTGGTTTCAGGTGATGTTGTTAGAGACATCTCGGCGCTACAATCCGGAGATTGAGAGCATCACCTTTCTTAAGGACCTGAGCTATAATCGGGATGACTTCGCCAAAGCAGGTGGTGCATTAGACAGGTGTTTCTTCCTTCCCTGTGTCTTGTGTTCTTTCATCTTTTCCTTTTTAATGTGGGCTGCTGGAAATAGTATGTGGGGCCTTAAAAGCTGAAGTCAGGTGAGAGGCTTAGAACAGGACCAGACCGATAGTCCCACAAACCTTTTCTTGCTCTTAACATGTGATACTAGCTCAGTTCATGTCCTTTTTTAGGTGTGAACTTGTTTTGGAAAATTCGGACTCTTAGAGCATGAAAATCTTGCTGTAAGAGTGCACCTAGGGCTAGCAGCTGGTGTGAACTCCCTTGCTAGTAGAGATCTGACGTGGACATGTAGTCTTAGAGCCATATCAGGTCACAACAAATCAAACCCCAGTCTTCTCTCCTTTGCAAGTGWATCACTTGCTAATCTAGATGCATGCTTTGAGCGATGATGTTAGTGTGATTACATTTCAGTTCATAGGAAGTCTATACTGTGCACTGAAGATCCCTGCAGAGTGCTTTAGACATGTCATCAGCTCAGTATACGGTGCTCTGTAGTGATGCGATTTGTGAAGTCTGTTTTTCCAGGAGCAATGAGTATGTGTAATTTCAGATGAAGTAACAGGAAGCGTGTATCTTCAGCATTTCTGAAAACGAGACTTCGGCTGTCCTTCATGTGATACTTTTTTTTTTTTTGATTCCTTGGGTACCTATTTAACCATTTATGCTTGAGAAGGCTTTTATATACAACTTTCCTCTTTGACGCTCTTCCTGGTAGCCTTTTCTTCAGATTATTAGGAAGGCAAAAAGCAGGCAGCCAGAAAGATTCCCTCCATCTTGTTCATCCTTCTCTGATGCAGTTGTACTGCAGGAAATTAGAAACTTGGATGCTGCTTTGGGGGAAAGGTCTAAAGTTTTCAGCATGATTGTGTAGCACGTATCACACAGAGACCTCATTTGACAGTGGCCACTGTATGTTACGACAATAAATACCAATGCATTTCTGCCTGACTGCATTTATCAAAGGAGGTGATTGGAAGCCTAAGTCGGGCTCTGCTCAGCTCTCCCAGCTTTTTGAGCTGAAGGAAATGGCATACTTCAGACTTCTTGGAAATATATATTTTCAGGTCAGTTGGACTTCAGATTAATCCCATGCTCCAGATTCAAGCTTTCCTTGAAAGCAAGAGGGCTGCTGGGTTTGAAGGAGGTGCTGGTGTGAGTGTGGAAAGTGTAGATGATGTACTTGTGGGCTTCTGACTTCTTGACGGACTTACCTGATAGTTGACGTTATGTTCCTTCAGCTGTTGCCTAATAATGTGCTGTGGGGCATTTAAGGCTCTAAGAAAACCCAGAAATAGCATCATTTTACAGTTAGAGCCCAACTCCTCAGCCACTSTTGTTGGTGCTCACCAGTAGTGGTGGGACGTAAAGGGAGGTTTCAGCCACACTTGGAACATAATGTAAGGGGTTTTTCCCTGCCTGCCTGTCCTGCCCACTCCCTGGCGTACTGCGGTGGGTTTCTGGCAGCTTATTCTGTGAGAGGGAGGGGGAGAGAGAGGAGACAATTGTCGTTGCCTCACCTTGTTCTCTTCTGTTTGTTGCAGGTCTGCAGTTTGAGTTCATTAACCCCATCTTTGAGTTCTCAAAGGGAATGAATGAGCTACAGCTCAACGATGCTGAATATGCACTTTTAATCGCCATCAACATTTTCTCTGCAGGTAAAAAGCCAAGGAGATCTGAAGAGCTGCAGCACTGAGTCAGAGGGCAAAGAAAGTAGAGTTAAGGAAGGTCACAAGCCGAAGAGGAGTAATAGAGGGTGTATAGGGCCTAGTGATAAAGGGAGTGTGTTACTACTTSTGCTTAGGGTATTCATTATATTATGAATTTTCTAGTGCTGCCTCCAGAGTAAATGAGATTCCCTACTGCTGGAAAAGCGTATAGCAAAATCAGCCAATATTTATCTTCCTCATTTAGAAATTGCTATTTTACTGTCCCCGTAATGTACTCGGCACCGCTCTGGTGTGGTGCAGGTCACACGGCATGAGTGACACCTTGTGGTCAAGTAAAGGTACCCCAGATGTGAGGCCRGTGTCGCTCTGGGCCAGCACAGGGCTTGGCAAAGAAGCCACCTCTACTCTTTACTTCTATTTTCTGTCTTGTGACCTGAAAGATGAATTTTTTGTTTCTTTGTTCCTGTTTTCTAACTGGCTCAGCTGCTGGAGAGACTTTCCCGTTCCCTCCTGAACGGGCAACTTCTCATCTTCCCTGGGACAGAAATGTGAGACCAACCACACTTAGGTAGTGCTGTTTGGTCTCTCTAACCTTCTRCCTCTATAGGAGTCAGATGGGACTCCCCATGTGCAGCAGACATCACTGAGAAAGAACAGTTAGAGAAAACTGACATAGCTGCTGCAGTCATGGATGACTCTCCCAGCTGTGCYGCGTGAATGCTAGATGAGATTTTGGGGAGAGACCATACTGAGGGACTGGGGTTAGGCAGGAATGTCCAGTCYGGTGAAGCTGCGTGTGGCAATCTGCTTACTTCTAACCTGCTTTTTGGCAGACCGACCGAATGTGCAGGACCAGTCCCTGGTGGAGAGGCTGCAGCACACCTATGTGGAAGCCCTTCATTCTTACATTTGCATCAACAGACCAAATGTAAGTGCCTGACCAGAACATCCCCAACGATGATGCAAACTGATTTTGTGTTTATGCAGGCACAGTTCCTGCAGAACTGTCTGTAATAGGTCTCTTGCCGCCTGTCCTGTCATGCTCTTCCCTTCTGTGGCTGTTTGGTAGCAGCTCTAAACGCAGGATTTGTGAGCTGTCACAGCCTGCTGTCCTGTATCATGTTCCATAGTTCAGCCAGCATGGAAAGTCTGGAGTTTTGGGACATGGTGTAGTAGTTGTGTTCCTCCACACTGCCACCTCCTGGAGAATGCCGGGTTTAGAGGAAGTCAGGATTGTGGTTACTGGGCATCATCCGGTGTGGTAATTTTTTTTTGGAGCAAAGTTTTAGTGTGAATTTACTAACAGCTGTCTATTTGTCTGACTCTGCAGGACCGCCTGATGTTTCCACGGATGTTAATGAAGCTGGTCAGTCTTCGGACACTAAGTAGTGTCCACTCCGAACAGGTGTTTGCCCTTCGGCTGCAGGACAAGAAACTCCCTCCCCTGCTCTCAGAAATCTGGGATGTGCATGAGTGACCGCATGCTCCCAGGGCACCGACGTGCCGACATAATGCCATCTCCCAGCCTTTGCTAATGAGAAGCCAGCCTCCCCTCTCCAAAGCACTGAACTCTGGGCTAGGCAGTGCAGGGAGTGATGAGCCTGGGGTTTCAATGTTGTCATGAGACTATGCAGGAGGCAGCTGGGGTAGATCAGATGGGGGGGTTGGTTTTGATGTAGTGCCCGTACCCCAAAGGAATAACGCGAAACATCTGAAAACGGTAGAAATGAAGACCTTCCCCACACACACATACACCTCTTTCTTCAGTCTTTCTATTCTTTAAGCATGTCCCGAGGGCTTGCCCATTGATCCTCTCCTCTCRTGTTGATTATGAAAATGAATTTGCAGGAACTTGCCAAACCCTCTCTATCGAGAGTAACCCAGCTCAAAAGGCTTCTGCAGGGTCCCCAGTGTACCTGGATCTGAGGAGCTCAGGGAAGTCAATGTGGATGTTCTAGGGGTTTCACTGGGTTTCCTATAAATAAAATCTCTTGTATGTGCCGCCCTTTACAACAATTCCAAGAGAAGTAGCTGTTATTCCTTTATTATGAGACTTCATCTCTAGAGCTGCCCTTTCTGGCCTTCCTTTGGAGAAAGGATTCCTCTAATGTGTAGTGCCCTTTGCCTAACAGGGAGGCCCTCTGGGTAGGGAACGTTTGTACATCAGAAGGATGTCAGGCATAAAGTAGTGGATTTTTTTAATGTAATACATCACAGTTTATCTCATGGTGGTTCTCAGCCAGTTCACTTTACCCTTGATTTGCTAACAGCTGGAAAACTTTAGTTCAAAACAAATCAGGGCATAGATTTTATCTTTGGGGTGGAATAAAAGAAAGATAGGTGGGAAGAACTGGTACTTAGGCAAGGTAGGTGTGGTGGAAGGATCTCAAAAACTTCCAAGAATTTGGAGCATGTGGTATGTGTTCCAAGGTGGGTGTGAAGATGTATCGGCCAAGGAGAGAGGACATGCCGCATTTAGTGAAATACGTGGGCATTGCGTAAGCTATGGGCTGCACAACTCTCGRATCACGGGCTGCAGGATTATTGGGTGTAACCAGATCCACTTGCGTCTTCTTCCTTTTGCCAAAGTCTGTCCAAGGTACTTGCTCAAGGTTTTAATGATGGTCATGGGATATGGAGGTCCCTCCTGTATGAGGAGTGCCAACTGCTTTAGAAGGACACTTGGGTCTTGTATCCTTTCTTCACTTTGGGCACTGTGAGATCCACACTGGATTTATGCCCCAAGTTCTTAAGTATCCACATCCATAAGTATTCTAGGATTTACAGCAATATTTTGTCTGACAGAAGAGAAATACACTGTTGTAAAACAGGTTCCTTATTTTCCAAGAAACAACATCTTATGGCTGATCTCAGAGATGTAACCTTAAGTATCCTGGTAGCTTGGTCTCATGAATCTTCTCTGTCATAGGGGTCTATGTTTGCTTGCCCGGTGAGCATCCCAAGAGCCTAGGTTCACATGGCTCGTTTGTTTGTTTGTTTGTTTGTTTTTTGGTTTTTTTTTTGGCTGTGTATCTGAGCGCTATGCCCGTGGTGAGGGTATCGTGTCCATTTTGCACTTGAGGTTGGTCCCCTGCCACTGGCCTTCACTCTGCACCTTTGTAAAGCACTTGTAACAATCTGTAAAATAATCTGTTGTTTTTTATAACTCATTGCAATTGCAAAAATTCTTGTTTAAATCTGTATTTTTAACTAATCTGTTTGAGAAATGTTAATGTTTATATAAAAGAATAAAGCCTAATACAGGATTTTGACATTCTCTGATGTGCTGTCATTAGACTGGAGGAGGGTGGAATAAGTTCTTGACGTAACAAGCTGATACGAAAGTGAGTATATAGGTTGGGGAGAAGCAAGAAGTGGTGAAAAAGAAATAGCAGTGCGACCTCGGGCAGTTGTTTTGGGCCTCTACTTTGAGATTTTAGCTTGCTATGCACCTTGCTGTGTGCCAGAGCTGGCAAATAGGTGAAGTGGGTTAAGYGCATGTCATGAAGACCGTGAATTATTCATACATACCTCACTTTGATCTGTACAYCTACATTCAGAATTTGACCCTTTCATTCCATGTGCTCTACTCCCTTTTCTGCGTATCGTGGCTCACCAAAATTGAAATAGCAGTCCAGTGTGCCCCTGGCTGCCGAGTGGATTTACAGCAGGATCCTGGCTGAGTACGTCAGAAATGATCAGCGTCGCAGAAGCAGCGGGAATAGCTGTCCGTGTGCATTACCGCGAGGGGAAGGGTAGCATGGGGGAAGCAGAGAGCTGTCCAGCACTGCCCGCTTCCTAAGCGCTTGAAGATCCCCTGCCACAACGGGAAAGGAAAGCCATTGTCAATTCAGCACGGCGCCGCACCACAGGCCCTTCTGCTGAAGCCTCTGCGTTACTTTAGAGTATRAAATTTAAATTGGAAACTACTAAACCAGAGGAAGAGGGAAGAGGAATAGGCTTATAGGAGACTGCAGCGGGGTATGAGGTGGGGAGTAATGAGCAGAGCTTGAGAGCTCAAGCCAGCCCTGGGTGGATTAGAGGGCTCTGGGCCCTACTCCAAGGATTTGCTAAACAATGAGGCTGTCAACAGAAGAGTGGCAGTCAGCAGTGGCAGTGAAGCTGCAGCTCCATTTTTAACTTAATTTTCTTCATTTTGAGCTGCATCTCGGTTTTACTACTTTGAAGAGGAAAACTGCATGTAAATTTGAGGTATTTTCAAGGTACAACCCGTAACGTTGCTGTTGATGGCAGCGGTGAAAACGGTGATTTTCCTTGGCTCTTGCTTCTCCATCCCTTTTCGTTATCATGTAATCAAATATAAGCTTCTTGTTTACATATTCATGTTCTCATTTTCTTAAAGTGCAAATCAGTACAGAATTACTTTTTCGTTTTACAGCAGCTTCCCAGGTTAGCCCAGGGAGCTCAAGTAAGCGGGTGTGGGGAAGAACCCTCCTTGAGATCAGTGGCCCTTTGTACTTTTGTATTTGCAAAATGCTACCTAGGCTTGAGACTCAGCCCTGCTGCTCCAAGTCTCCGTACCCCATCTGTTTCAAATTAATTTTGCTAACTTGGCCACTGGAGAAATCACGGAGTGCTTGAACCATAATCTAGGGAGGTGTTCCCTGTTGGCTCTGCCCTTATGCAACAGCCGTGTTTGCTCACCATCTATTCCGATCAGTAAGGGGAGGAAGARAAGATGGGTGTATTTCTGAAACCCCAATTCCCCTGCAATGGGCAGAGTACAGATGTGGAATATCAAATCATGTATTTCACCGTTTTGCACCTTATTGTATCTATTTTTTTTAAACCATTAGGATACTTGCGGTAGTTTTGGCTGYGTTTTGGGTTTATTTTAGCAACTTTGGTTTTGTTAATAAATGGATTTGGTTGCGCAGTGTACCGGTTTATAGGAGCTTAGAAGGAATTAACAAAGCTGTATCTCCAGCCTTTAATAACCAAATTCTCCTGTAATCTTACGGAGCCAGTAGCAAATGAGCAAGCAGCTGGCTACACACGGGGTGAAAGCACACAGCACTCTATCTGCGCGTTGTGAGGCGGCGTTTCCKCATCCGTGGGGCTCTCGCTGGCCTTGCTTGCCCGGGGCCCAGCTCTGCTGTAAGCCTTCACCTTCTGCTTGCTTTGCGGTAATTCGACGCTTCCTGCGGCTCAAATGTTCCAGGTTATCTCCATGCAGCCCGGTCTGGAGAGCCCTGTCCGCGCACCTTCCTCCCCTCCTGCCATCTTGCCTCCAGCCCGCCGGCTGCCCCTCACCGCCCCTGCCCACAGCCGGGTGCGGTGGCGCCGCGGGTGGCGGTGGAGGCCGGGGCTCCGCGCTGCGGCCTCGCCTATGGCGCAGGCCCAGCCCCGAGGCGCGGCCGAGGGGCCGGTGGAGGCCGGGCCGCGTCCCCCCGCGCACCCCCGGGGCGCTCCCCTCAGGGCGGGGAGCGGCGGCGCCCCCGCGCGGGAGGCTGGTGAGGTGCCTCCCCCCGCCGTCGGTGCGAGTGGTTCGCTCCGCTCCTCCCTCCCTCCCTCCCTGCGGCTGGCGGTGGCGCGTTCCGCTCCTGGCGCTCGATGCGGAACTGGCCGGGCGGCGCAGAGCGGCCGGGCGGCGGCGGGGCAGGTGAGCGGGGGCGGCGCGGCCGGGCGCGGGTGCCCGTGCGGACCGGCGGGCGGCGGGGTGGCTGTGGGTGCATGCACGCACACGGCAAAAGCGGGGAGCCTACCCCAGCGCCGCTACGCGTAGGTCGGGCAGGGGAGCGCGGAGCCCGGCCGGCCGGCGCTGCCTGAGGTGATCCGCAGCCGGACGGCTGGCGGTAGGGCCCCCCCTCTCCTCCCGCCCCCTCCCCCCCCCCCGCCTCTGGCTTTGCCGCAGCCGCCCGGCTGCGCGCTGTGGTGATGCTCGGCTCCGGCGAGCCCTTCCGCAAGGTCACTGCAGGAGGGGGCAGAGGGGGGTGGCCCGCCGCTCCGGGGAGCGGGGCCGGCCGAGCGCTGCTCCATCCTCCCGGGGCTCTGGCTGCCGGGGGTGCGGCGGGGCCGCTCGCCCCGGTGTCCCGCTGTGCGGCGCGGCSGCTCCAGGCTGTCGCCGCGGGGCTCTGCCGGCAGCCGGCCGGTGGTGGAGCGGTCCCCGGGCGGGAACGGGCAGCGGTCCCTGTGTGTGAGGGGGAGAGGGGGTGGCTTGCGGGTTTCCAGCGGAGCAGAGGGGTCCGCAGCGCGCCGGGGCTGGCCGGCTCTGGAAATGGCGGCGTGGCCGGCCGGGGAGGGGGCTCGGCCGGGGAGGGGGCTCGGCCGGCGGCGGGTGCGAGGGCGCGGGGCCCGCCGCCCTCCCGCAGAGCGGGGCGCCCGGCGGGCAGGGCCGGGCCCGGGCCTCCCGGCGGCTTCTCCTCGCTCCCTGCCGGGAGAAGGCGGGCAGGACAGTTAGGGCAGGTAAAGGGAGAGGCAGGACGGGCTGACCCCCTTTGAAGAGGTTAGGTGTGCAGCTTCGTGAAGGGATTGCTGCGGTAGTGTGACTGGAAAGGTGCTTTTACTTCTCGGTTTGCAAACAGCAGATCCTGTTACTCCCCAAGACAATAGAATAGGAAATCCACTTTATACGAGGCAATTTCTTATGAAGTGGCCTATAAATCGAGAGCATTTTCCCCTTAGCAAAGGGTGTCACCRCCTTGCTGTGTTGCTCACTTTTATTTTCAGGCGAAGGAAGGGGAGAAAGCTTGGTCTGCGTTACTGTTTGTGTGGACTCACGATAAAGAAGTGCTTAGAGAAATGATAAGCCTTGGAGGAAAATGATTTGTTGCCTGGCTTTCTTCTCTCCCTTTTTTCCCTGAACTCRCCCATATACCACACAGTTTTCTGACATACACAGAATAACATATGTTATAAATCCGCAGCCCCGCRGTGATGGGGTAGAACTGTGAATCTGGCAATACGTTGTGCTTTCCCTAGGCAAGCCAGCCATTTTCTCTACATTCAGTGCAACTCTGGGTCAGCATTTCTGTCGGTATGCTCTCRAGTGTCCTTGCTGTGCTCTTTGCAGCATCACTTATCTGCCAAAAGGATGTTACTGGTAGGCAGAAGCAAGGGGAGGGAAGATGTATTGTGGTGTCCTGAGGGTCACGTAACCAAACCAAAGTCATCCAAATATAGGTTATTTCGGAAGTGTCTCCATTTTTGGACTTTATACTGCTTGAACCTTGGGAACTGTTTTGGATGGGCACAAGAAGTACTCGCTGTTTTCAGCACTAATGAAAATCTGCAATCCTGACACACCAGAGAGAGCACCTCCGACATCTAACATAGCTAAAATGCAGGTTTTGCAGGATCTGATCTGGCCATCCCCTCACAGCATGTTATGTAATACTGAACTGATCGATCGTTCCGGCTACGAAATAGTTCTTTTGCTTTCCTGTTGTATTGTTAGAAAACGCATGGGTCTTGGATCCAATTTAATATACTGTGGAATTAATTATACACTCATTAAGCATCTTACTGTGTCTTTAATAATATGCAAAATAATCAGCAAGTCTCTAGAACACTTTTGTTTGGAAAATAATATAGCCTTGTCCGCACTAAAAGATCTTGTACGTGCCTATCCAGTGGYGCTGCAGTTGTATCGCAAGTCTGGACTTTTGTGTTTTTACCAAATCAACAGCTTTCAAGCTGTAAGCTTCAGAGTCCTACTGCATTGATTTCCACACCATTACTACTTTTAAAACAGTTCTAGTTTTACTGGATGGACGAAAAGGAAAATGCACTGAGAGAATGTTTTCCATACAAAATGCGTGATACGGGCAAGATAYGTTTTGATGGTGTATGTGTTATGTGCCAAAGCCGTGAATGGTGGTGGACCAAAGGCTCCGTAGCAAGTGGCAAAAAAATAGGTCTTCTAGTTTAAAGTTTTCCTAGAAAAACATAAAGTAAATATTCTAGAGGGCAAACCTCTTCTTCAACCTTGATACCATTCTGTAACTCTTTTGAAAGCAGCCAGGGTGTGTATGTAATGAAGTCCACCTTCAGTCTGTTTCAGAAGGATTTTGGAGAAGGAGAAATAAAAGTTTCAATGATTTTTATCGGTAAGCCTTGCCCACCTAGCCAAAGTAGCTTTTTAGTTTGTAGAGTATCAGGATTGATGCTTCAGTAGCAATGGTAGAGGCATCAGTGTATCTCAAGTCTTACTAAAGCGCTTGTTCATACCATCTTCCTAAATTAAATTAATGTTGGCTTTGATTTTATCTGGCTTGGGGTGAGGGGCACAGAGGCTCATCATTTATAGTTTTTTCCCTCTCACCTCAAGCCATATAAAATATTCAAGTTACATGTAGGCGAGATGTACAAGACTCTGGAAAGATGTTCAGTCTGGTCTATTTAATATATTTTGCAATAAGTCGGTTGAAAAACTAAATATTTATGAAGATTTCTGGTATTAAATTAGCAATTCAGAAGTACTGCTGAATTCTAAGAGAATTAATCTCTTCACAGTTTTTAATTTACAGCACTTGAGCTAATAGTTTTTCTCTGATACTTCTTCCCAGATACGTTTGTTAGAGAAATGACCTTCTTTTTTGCTGAAAAAGTACTGTTAAGAGATTTAGTGCATGAGAGTGGATAACAAATGATGTAAAATTTAGTGACTTGGCTGTCATTTCACACTGTAGTTTTTTAACTAGGTGGGTAGTGCCGTCATGCCCGCAAGATGGAAACTGATACTTTTTTGTTAAAACCAAGTACAGTGTTGAATGTTTCGCTTACTTTCCGTTAGGAAGGAATTGGAGACAGGCAATGCATATGTTACAACCCAGATTAATTCCTGCAAATGTCCTTTGGCCCTATTGTGCCTGCGTTTAAGATATACTGCATTAAATTTCTGTGCAGCCCCTCAGCAGAAAGGCTTTGATGTAGTTATTCAACACACTAGTAGAAAATACAGAACGCAGCTACTGATTGGGGATTTGCAGCGATGGGGAAATGATTTAGAAACAAGAATGAGAGAGCTTGATACGGAAGATTAATATCRCTTCCCCAGTTTAAACAATCTCCATCTATTTCAGGGTATACATTTTCATGAAGGAAAAGCATCGTCAGTGACCTAACGAGACACCAAGTGAAATAAAAATGAGCAGCATGAGGCATCAGTTAGATGGGAATGTTTTTTAGTGGGATAATCTCTTAATCTGTGGAATAATTGTGATATTTCTTTTGGGGACGGAAGGGTTTGGTGCTTCTCCTTCTCCACCTCAAGAGCTATGAAAAACAGTTACGACGACCTGCTGTTCACTCTCTGTAACTGAGCCCGTATAATTCAGCTGGTCTTTGCTCTGTTGTCTGAGCTAGAAAATAATTTTAGAGCGATTAGATTCTCTGTCACTGGAGGCCTTTAAACCTGTCACGACCACATGAAAATTACTGTTGATGATTGAGAAACACGCTCATGATTTGTCTCTTGGAACTAGAATAACCAGCTGAAACCCCAAACCCRGCAAAACTCTGATGACCCACGTGTTGCCGGGAGCTCTAAAATCTCTTTATACTGGAGAGCTCCCAAATGGGGAGGCTGTGCCTTTTGGTGCCCAGAAACCACTGAATTGTGAGAGGTCGTGTTTATTTTTAATCAATGCTACTAGTGGGACCCTTGCCATGATTTAAAAGTAAGAAGTGCTGCTTGCATATGCCTGAATTACCTATGCTGAGGCAGTTCTCCTGCTGTGTTCCTAGGCATTGCAGTTAAATGAGAGACTGTTGTGTTTCCAGGTCCCTGTGAGAAATAATGCATCAGTGTAGCAGCAAGGAACAAAGTTTCATGGTTTTCTGTTTCTTCCTTCAATATTTCACAGCAGCAGCAGCCCTCAAGAAGGGGCTGGTCCTCATGTTGCCTTTGATGTATCTTGTAATGTTTGTCAGATCTCTCCTTTTTGTTTTGTTTGTAACTAATTTCTAAACAGCTGTTCTGAGTGGTATTTGTGAGAATCGGGAGATTAACCTTGTTTTTTTACGCAGGGGACAAAGATACCCAGATTGACAGTAATGTATCTGATGACCTCCAGGAACTGTGTGTTATCTTATGAGCAGAGCAGCCTTTTTTTTTTTTTTTTTTTTTTTTT